>KK499880.1:192783-263761 GCA_000688715.1 Glossina pallidipes
TTCGTTTTATAGAATTCTGTTAAGGCCTTAACAGAGCTCTGTAAAGAAATTTTTGTTTGTGTCTTTGCTAGTTATATTTAAATATAACTTCACACCCTTAGTTTTTTATTCTTTTCGTGGAAACGTATAAATAGACAACATATTCTTAATTTATGTGAAATTCCGTAAAGATTCGGAATCATGCCTCATTTTGAGCTCACATGTATTACGTTTGTTCGGTTAAGTTGGGAACAAGTTAATGGCAAGCTACGTTTAAGTTAGTTTAAGCAGATGCAATGGACGAGGAGATTGAAACATCTCAGCGGAAGCATCCGTTTTTCCGCCGAGATCTGGCAAAGCTGGGCTGGCCCAAGCTTAAAAGAAAAACAATAATGAGAGGCTACCGATTTCAGTTTTCCGGAAAAGACGAGAGAGAGAGAAATATAGAGAGTGGGTCACAGTCGAGGGTTTGATATATCAAGTAGTTCTGGCCAGTGCAGAACAGTAGACAGACACGAAAATCTCAGTTATACAGCAAAGATCTAACTCTCAATGTTAAAATCTCAGTTATACAGCAAAGATCTAACTCTCAATGTGAAAATCTCAGCCAAAAAGAATAGAGTCAGGTTTCAGTGTGTAATTCTCAGTTATCAATCGAGTCTTAGTTTCATTGTGAGAAATCTGAACCATAAAGTTCTAATGGTATTTACAAGGCAGCAAAGTGAGTTGTACACAGTAGTAAATTTGACAGGGTAACTTTGACAGGATTTAAAGAGTCTGATATTAGGATTAAGTTGTAGATGCTATTAAAATTTTTGCAACGGCCCTAAATGCATTGGAAAGCTCGACAATAACTGAGTTTTATGAAAATAAAATTTCACAAAGAACGATTAGGAACACTGAAGCTTATCCCACATAATACTTGAAAGGAAACACCAAGGATCAGGGAGAGAGAGAGAGAGTGAGGAGAGAGAATGTACGTTTCTCTGATGGGGATAAGGTCAGAAAAAGCAGTCTAATTTCGTAAGTAGGCAAAGGGAAAAGCGGATACCAAAACTTGCTATCAAATTCCATAATTTCCGTTAACATCACATCTTCGCGTTAAAAGAAAAATCACAACTTCGATAAAATCACTTAAAAATCCCAGAGTTTACAAACTCTATTAGGTTTTATTAGGAAAATGATTCGATGATCGTATTAAGCGAAATGAAATAAAGTAACGGAAATGGTCGGTCCATTCAATTGTATAAACCTTTTAACTGCTACATCGAACCTTTAACCCAAAATTTGAGCTAAAAATTTGGACACACGTTCGTAGGGCTTCCCCTACGCAAGACGGATGACGCAAAGTGTACTCACAAACTTCGATTATTCCGAAATTTAAATACACCTTAAGATGGGTACTTTTAGATCTGATAATAATAAGTCGAATCTAACTCGTTAGCCTTTACACACTTGCCGTAAATTATTTTGAAAAGGTTAACGGAAATAAAGGAACGAATTTTAAAAACAATTCATTGCCTTTTTTATCATAAACGATTTAAAAATAAAAATTCTGATAAACTTGGAGAAAAGTTATTTTCTCTATTTGAAAAAATAACAAACAGCATAAGGAAAAATATCGAAATTTTTAGTTTAACATCGTGTGCAATATGGCATTGATTAAAGGTAAATTCTTGCTAGACGCTCTACATGGTATGGAACAACCGGCATCTCTGCATGACATTATAGACTACATGGGTTACAGCTGTCCAGGTATGTGGAATTATTTTGGAAAGGAGGTCAAGAGCGCCTTGGATATTGGCGTACATTACGGTTACTTGTGTAAAGTTGATAACGACTCTTACGCTGTATACGGAATGGATAGTAATGATAAACTAAGGAAAAGCAATCAAGATGACGACGATATGGATTTAAATGATTTGGCAGAAGGGATAAAGTCTTCCAAGTGCCGTGTTAATGAGAGAAAAGATCAAAACGCTGAATGCAGTGTAAACTGCATTGAAGAGAATCTTTCATTCTCTTCCTCGCCTCCTCTAATTAAGGGTAAATTCTTGTTAGATGCCTTAAACGATATGATACAACCGGCGAGCTTAGAAAACATTATTACATATATGTGCTTTGGTTGTCCAGCGGCTTGGAATTTTCATTTGAGAGAACTTAAAAAAGCTTTAGAAGCCGCTGTGCACTACGGTTATGTCGATAAAGTCGGTGACGATCTTTATGCCGTAACAAGTTGCGCTTTTGATGACGCGAATAATCAGCATCATGATGATGAACTCTACAATGATCCGGAAGAAGCAACACCTTCTGAAGAAAAGGCCAAGAAAGAAAAAGAAAATAAATCCAAAACGAGGAAATCACATCCCCGGTCGCCAAGCAATGAAGACTCCACACTCCAATTATACCCATCCTCATCCAAATACCCATCGCCACCCACTTATTCGTGTAAAAGTTGTCAGGAGTTGAAGTGTGAACAATGCGGCAAACCAATCAAGCGAAGAAAAGTGTCCCCAAAAAAGTTTTCGAGCAAAAGCAACAGTACCCGCACTCGTAGTAGGTCAAGAAGCCAGAGGCGTTGATTGCGTCCAATAACGTGCCATAGAGTCGCAACGGAATTATTTGAATTTAGTGAATTGAAATTTGTGTTTTGTGTTCAATAAAATTGACTGTGTGTCCGATATAAAGCAACAATTATTCGAGTTAATTGAAAATTTCTATTTCACGGTTAAGCGCAGTGTGTACAAAAAGTGATATGTGTGCTGTAATGAAACATCAATCACCTTATAAAAATATATCTAGAATTTGAAGAGCAGAGAAGAAGAAGAACACATTCCCTAAGTGTACCCTCCATGCTCTTTCGTACGAGAAAGCAATGTTAGGTCTGGTTGTCTACTACAGACAAGAACTTGGACTTTCACAGACGGCTGCTTCTCGCTCCCATAGACGTCTCTTTATTAATGGGTCTGCTGCACGCTCACCAATTCAACGCGGGATTATTAAACAATTCACTTTCAATTGGAATCTTATCAAGATGCAAGCATTAGCTTGTGAAGATTCTAGGTTTCTTTCGGTCAATGCTTACGGTAATGTTATGAATTGTTGCTAATGAGAAGCTGTCTCGAAGCCTCTTTTACTATTAACGAGATGTTCTTCATTTTTGATTTCCCAGCTTATGTTTTCAATGTGCATTTTTGTAGATCTCTTCGTTCCAGCAATGATCAATAAGAATTTGTTCCGTCTTAATGAGTAAATCTTTGAATAAAACTGTAAAAAGTTAGTGTAGTGTCCTTCGTTCGATACCCAAAAAAGGTAGCCTTGAAAACATTTCATCAAATTGATTCGTATGTAACGGGATGATTAGAAAGAAGTGGGCAGGATTTGACCTCAGCCTGGGAGCTGTATTCTCTGTAACTGCGGGCACATCGGGCAATCGTAATTAAAGTATGATCTATGGCGAGGAGAATTGGTTGGAAGGTTATGTATGGCAGGAACTTGATGGATGCATTTCTTCCATTACTGGACTGCGCAGTAGGCCCAAATGTTCAATAAGTGTTAAAATCTTAAACTAAAAGCTTAAAGCAAAATTATTAATCCTTAATGGGGGAGAAAGGGTAAGGTCTACCGGAAATTTCTGTCCGTTTCTATGGCAACAATTTCTGGCACGTAAGCATATGTTTATTTGACCCCTGTTCAGCTCTCTATTTTTATCGCTTAATGTACACATACCGATGTAGAAAATTAACCAAAACAATGTTGATTCACGGTAGTCTTAAGTATGAAGCGATAGTGTGGTCATGGCCGCTCATGAAATGCATTGATGCCACTCTATTTTATAGGAATTTCAACAATGAACAAGGAAGAAATGCTATAGAAGCGGTGTAGGTATAGTTTCTGATAGGACATGCAGAAGTTGAGTCGAAAAATGTGAATCAGACGATTTCGACCTTTCTGATAGGCCACGTTCTGGGCGACCATCTTTGATCGACGACGATTTTGCTAAGCAAGATCCTTACGGCTTAATGCAGCTCAACAAACCATTTCAGACTTATATTCAGAAGATAGGATTGGCGGTTTGTGTTTTGTTTTATTCCAAAAACGGACAGAACTTTCCGGTAGACCTTATATAAATTATTCGTTCTCTTGTTAATGGCGGGCGACTTCGCCAACTGAATTTATCATTCGATAAGGATTATCACCTTGAGACACCCGGAATTGTGGAACAGCCAATCAGAAGTATTGGACTACAATAATGCATAACCTCACACGTCATTGCTTATTGCTGCGTCAGCCGTCCTTGCGACTTTTTCCTGTTCACAAAAGTGGAAAGACCCATGAAAGGAAGAAGATTGCTTGATTCCGCATCCCCTTAAGAGCGCAAGGCCATATCAAACGACTCTTATAGGAAGTGCTATGGGAACATTTTGAAGGACCCATAAGAGACATTGATGAGTAAATAAATATTTTTCCAAAAAACTAAAATGTTACCTTTTTTTTTTTTTTGAACGCACCTCGTATGTCTTAACTTAACATGTGAAATGAATAAATATCGAATAATCGTTTCAAGACAAATATAGTTTTATTTCTTATTTAAATCTTAAATTGTAAACATTATCTCTCCGTCTTTGCTTGCGATACAAATATGTTTGTGTTTATGTTACGTTATGTTAGGTTGAGGAGAAGGGAAGATTATGACCGCACCCGGAAATTTATTTCAAGTACTTGAAACTTGCTTTTGTTTATTTTTAAACTTTTCTTTTTTCCCTCCTTTCTTAAATTTCGATGCACATGCACTAAAAGGAAATTTCTATCCCTGTTTCCTTCTATGCGGTCTGCTGTTGCACAGATCTATGTGTATATATGTATATGTATACATATATATTCGTGTACATTTACATACATATATATACATATATGTATACATACACATATACATATATATATAACAAGGTCGTATGTAAGGATTGCATACCCGCATAAGATGATTTATTTTTATTACATTTTCTTTAAGAGTCGAACTCTGTATCGCTTAACTTGAAATCTTTTTCGATAAATACTATTAAATGTATGTGCGTGCGTCCGTGTGTACATGTGTGTGTTTGGATGTACATATGCATAAATTTACTATTGCTGTACATACGTATATCATATACAATAAAAGTGAATATCTTTTGTGATTCTTTTTATAAGATAAGATTTCTTTCATTTCCTTTCTTCTCTTACTTGAAAGAGTTTTTTCCTTTTCCAAATTTGCTTTTCGTGCAGAACATACATACAAATGAGAAATCTCTTTAAATAAACATATCTGAGAAATTGTAATAAAAGCAGTGAGTGAGGGAGACAGTGTGTGAGAGAGGGATGTAGGGGAGAGAGGTATTTTCCTCAAATACCGTAAGAAGAAGATAAATAATTGAAAAATAATATCCTGACACTTGAAGTCGAAAGTGTATCGACTTTCTCAAGTCTTGTCAAACTATATATGAAATTAATTATCAGTTAAGCAAAAAGATTCATTAAATTAAAATTTTTCTGTTTTAATTTTTTACAGAGTTAATGATCGGATTATATCAGTTAATGGTGTTTCGTTGGAGAACGTCGAATACGCTACTGCTGTTCAGGTATTACGTGATAGCGGTAATACTGTAACTTTGGTTGTAAAACGTCGCGTACCTCTTAACACAATTCCACAAGTCATCAGTCATCAGCAGCAGCAACAACAGCAACATCAACAGCAACAGCAACAACAACAACAACAACAGCAGCATCATCACCATCAACAGCAGCATAGCATAAGCGCTGTAGGTCTTAACTCTATGATCACTCCGCCTGCAACGAACCCGAATTCCCTAATGAATACCACTGTGAATGTTGGCAGTATGAGCCAACCGAACTCTTTAAACTCGTCAATGATTCAGACTTCAAATGGCAACAGTCAGCCTATTAAGGTTACCCTCACAAAGAATAATAAAAAAGATGATTATGGCATTGTCTTGGGATGTCGTCTCTTCATCAAAGAGATCTCAACTAAAGCGCGCGATCAATTGGCTGCCAATGGTTATACTTTGCAAGAGGGTGACATTATTACTCGCATACATAATACCAATTGCGGGGACAATATGAGCCTTAAAGAGGCCAAAAAAATAATTGACGGCTGTAAGGAACGTTTAAATTTGGTTGTCTTGCGTGACATTACAAATCAAGCGGCGATAACGAATCAATTGAACAATTCGAATAATCAGTCAAATATATATAACAGCAGCAGTCATCAGCCTCAGTTATCGAATTGCAGCAATAATTTAGATGATCCGTATTTGAATGGTGGCGCGAGCTATTCCTCACAAAATCTATACGTGCAACCACCTACAAGATCGGTTCTTAACGGCCCGTCGAGCGGTTTAAATGATGAAAAAAGTAATTTGACACCTCGTGGTCGATCACGAGGCCCCATAATGGATGGTATAGTTTTGCAGCAATTGGATAGACCTTCAACGCCCCCGAACGCGGCAAGCTCAAGAGCACGTGGCTTAGACGATCCCCCTCGACCGCCACCGCCAAGAAATTCAACGAACAATGTCGAAGACTTTTATAGTTCACGGCGGCAATTGTACGAGGATGAAGCATTGGCTCGATCTCGCCAATCGGCAGAACCGCGTTTTATATCATTCCAAAAAGAAGGCAGCGTAGGCATACGTCTAACGGGTGGCAACGAGGCGGGCATATTTGTTACTGCTGTACAACCGGGATCGCCAGCGTCTCTCCAAGGCCTAACACCGGGTGATAAGATTCTAAAAGTGAACGATATGGACATGCACGGTGTAACACGCGAGGAGGCCGTATTATTTTTATTGTCACTACAGGATCGTATAGATTTAATTGTCCAATACTGCAAAGAAGAATACGATGAAGTTGTTAACAATCAACGAGGCGACTCATTTCACATCAAGATTCACTTTCATTGTGAAAATCCCTCAAAAGGAGAAATGGCTTTTAAGGCGGGCGATGTGTTTCGAGTGATTGATACTTTGCACAATGGTGTGGTCGGATCGTGGCAGGTATTGAAAATCGGTCGTGGCCATCAGGAAATGCAACGTGGAGTTATCCCCAATAAATCCCGGGCCGAAGAATTGGCGACCGCACAATTTAACGCCACCAAGAAGGAAATGAATACTAACGAATCGCGAGGCAATTTCTTTAGACGTAGAAGGTAGAGTATGCCTGAGTTCAGAGCAACAATGTCATAGCTTTTATTAATGTTTACATTATTTCAGGTCCACACATCGACGTTCGAAGAGCTTATCACGTGAAAACTGGGATGATGTAGTCTTCTCGGATAGTATTTCGAAATTTCCCGCCTATGAGCGTGTTGTGTTGCGCCATCCCGGCTTTGTTCGTCCTGTGGTTATATTTGGTCCAATTTCGGATTTGGCTCGGGAGAAATTAGCCAAAGATTTCCCAGATAAATTCTCTACGCCCCTGCAGGATGATGACAAAAGCAATTCCAAGTGTCGCATAGTACGTCTCTCGAATATACGCGATGTTATGGATCGCGGGAAGCATGCCCTACTCGATATTACTCCCAACGCTGTGGATCGTTTAAACTACGCTCAATTCTATCCGATTGTTATATTCTTGAAAACCGATAGTAAACATGTTATCAAACAATTACGTCACGGTATGCCAAAATCAGCTCATAAAAGTTCCAAAAAATTACTGGAACAATGTCAGAAACTGGAACGTGTATGGTCTCACATCTTTAGTACACAAATTGTCCTGAGCGATGAGGAAAGCTGGTATCGAAAGTTAAGGGATGCCATAGATTTACAGCAAAGTGGTGCCGTATGGATGTCAGAATCAAAGGTAAGTTAAATAACAAAAAGACAAAAATTGCTCAATGCGCAAAACTGAAAAGCTTATATGCAACCGTTCGAAATTTAAAATTCATATCAAAATTTATATAACTTCAGTCAACTTGGTTCAGAATTTATGTAGTGCGTGTATCATGAATATAGATTTTATGTTTAAGCAAAAGACTAAAAGAGAGCAAAAGACTATAAGAAATAAGAAGAAAAATAAAACAAACAAACTGGTGAAGGTATAAAATATTATGGCATGTCTGTCTCACTTCTTTTTCATTTTGTCTTTTTTTTTTTTTTTTTTTTTTTTTAAATAAATAATGATTTTTCACACTATGTAATAATATCGATGTTGTGCAATTTATGTTGCAGAACAATTCCTAACATTTCCCCTAACTACAGTCTACACCCACTGACAATGCAAGGCTTATTAAAATTATTTTGTTTGTTATATTAAAAAAAAAATTAAAAATAAAAGAAAGAAAGACTTGGAAGCTCGGTGCGAAGCAATTGGTTTCGCCGCCAGTCCATCTATTCAATTTTTAATGGTTTATGTTAAACTTGCAAAACTTATTTAATACTTGATTTAAGAGAGAATTTCTTCAGCTCGCATTAAGCATTAATCACTATAATGATCGTCAAATACAGACTTGAAATTTTCATTCTTCTCTTAAAATCTTTAAAAATCTGTCTAGATCTTTCTTCAAGTGAATATTCAGATTTTCGATATTTATATCGACTAGTATTTCGGATTGGTTCCTTTCAATTAATATACAAAATTTATATAGATCTTCATAGCATTTAGCCAAACTACATTTTTCGTTTTAATTAATCCTCAGACTTTGGAAAGACGTTGACAAGTTACAAGAGCAGTACTTCCATCCTACTCCTTGCGAAGCCTGACTTCATGCAGATCACTGCTATATGATATTAAAAAGTTGAACTAATTCAACCAAACTTTATTTATTTTTTGACACTTTAAAGCAGGGGTGGGCAACTTTTCCCATCAAGGGGCCAAATTGCTAACACTCATATCACGGCGAGGGTCAGAACAAGGCTCCACTATTATTGAAAATGTGATATTGTGCATCAATTTTCTCTCTTTTTAAATGACTCATTTTTTGGCCTAATAAACGCAACAAAAAAACAAAAAAACAAAAAAAAAAAGTTATGAGTCCCTCTTGAAGGCAGGTACAAACCATTTGTACGCCATGGCTGTTACGAACACATTGAATTTTTTGAAATTTGAAAAGTAGCATATGGGCCAACGGTTGCCCATGCCTGCTAAGGAAACTGAAATTTCTACAGCGTAACAAACAAATCACTTTCCTATTATATAGGAATTTATTTAATAGTATTTTTTTTTTTTTTTTTTTTTTTTTTTTTTTTTTTTTTTTTCAACACAACTTACAGTTACCCGATTCCCCTACCGAACTGATATTCCCACCCTATATAGCACAGCCTTGTAAATTTCCTTGTTGCAGACCAGCATCTAACTCAGTGCCACCGCCTACCAGTAGTATGCTTAAGCAATTGCAGCAAATCGATACAAACGTTGAAGATTTTATACCACCTCGACCACCGCAGCTAGTTAATCGCAATAATGAATTACCAAAATCGTTGAGCTCCTATCATTTCTTACCCCTTATAAAAACGTCGTCATCTATGCCAAGCGGTTTAGAACCGCCGAATAGATATTTCTCCTTAACTAATAACGTAGATCATGCGTTAAATCCGAATGATTCGAGTCATCGAGAATCACAGTACTGCGGTTCTCAACCAAATTTATTGATGAATACCGCCCATATAAGTAAAATTGAATGTAAGAATTCACGAACGGATCTAAATGTTACGAATTTAACCGCTTCTCCGACAAGGGGAGTCGCCCCGATTCTTTTAAACTTAAACGATAACAACGCTAACCACTCAATGGGTTATCAGTCAACAAATAATGGTAGTAATAACGGTAGTGGTCCGTTTATGGGAGGTAAACGTTATAATGTTAATAGAGCTGCCTCCAGCGAACGTCGTACCACACCATATTACTATCATGAGTTGTTGCAAAAATCCACTATATTTGATTCGAACTTGAATCTAATAAATGATAATAATATGATTACTACTACTACTACTACTACTATTACTACTACTGCTACTGCTACTCCTGCTCCTGCTACTCCTGCTACTCCTGCTACTGCTACTATTACTACTATGACTGGTGACGTTGACATCAACGCAACAACACCCATTACAACAACAACGGCTATGGCTTATAAAAACACATCAACACATCAACCATCGGTATCGAGCAATCAAATAATCGTAGACGACGAAAATATTAAGTTAAACTCATTTAATGCAAGCTTAGATAACGTTTTATATACAATGAATGCCACGAATCGTATACCAATGCCGCGAAATTTCAAAAATTCTGCTCTCAAATTTGGTAATTCATTGTTAAAAAAAAATTCCTATTCTTCCAATGATTTATTAAATGCTAATAATAATAATAATAATAATAACCATAATAATAATCATAATAATAATCAATCGGTAAACAATGGCAATTGTAGTAGTAGTGCTGGCACTTTAGTTGATGATGAACAATATTTCAATGTTGCTGCTAATGGTCAAAATCAAAATCATAATCATATTCATAAGCAAAGTCAAAGTCAAAGTATGCTTAATAGCATTTATTCCACTAGCTTTAGTCCTAAACCGGCCGCTAGAAATTTAATACAAACTAATTCCTATATGAAGAGAAGCCATCAAAATTTACATAAAAGCAACAACAACAACAGCAACTCATCTAGTATTAATTATTTAGATAAATGTGTTGCATGAATGTAATCTCATGCATGCATATAATGCCATGTTTAAATGAACGCTTTGCTTGAGTCTTCAAAAAAAATAAAAAAAATAAAAGAAATTTTTAAAAGCTTTAAAAAACATTTATTTTTGAAATATTTAAAAAATTTTAAATTTTTCACAAATTTTCAAAATATAATTCAAAAATGTTTTAAAAATTTTTTGATAAAACTTTTTCCTACGAGAATAAGGGATACCGCAGACACCGTTTTGGCTCGGTTAACTTGGGAAAGACAAAAGCAAAAAACTCAATTCTCAATTGTCACTAAAAAATACCCATTTAGTTAGAAATTTCTTCGCCTCGTTTCACTCCCAACGAAGGAGTTAGCAGTTAGTCGAAAAAACAAATCTGCAAAAATAAAGAGTCAAAGAGGAAGAAGAGTCGGGAGAAATGAAGTCCATTAGGAGCTTCACAACCTTTGAAGGCGCTTTTTTCTTAAGTTAGTGACGAGGGCTGTTTTTTTTTCTTTTTGAAATTTTAATTCTCACTACATATTCCAATCCCCAATTAAAAGAAATATTTCTTTTCAAATCACCTAAGCAGGCCGGAAATGGGCCTAAAACACATGTGAATAGAGTCGAAGAAACTCCCAACTTTTAAAAACTTTTTTTAAGTTAGTAACGAGGGCTGTTTTTTCTTTCTTTTTAAATTTTAAATCCCACTAAAAAATCCCCAATTAAGGGAAATATCTCTTTTTAGCTCACCTAAACAGACCGGAGATGGATCACAACTTTTGAAAACTTTCTTTTTTTTTTTTAAGTTAGAAACGAAGGTTGTTTTTTTTTTTTTGAAATTTCAATTCCCACTAAAAAATCCCCATTTATTTAGAAATTTCTTCTTTAAATTTGCAAAGGTAAGGGGAATATCTCTTTTTAGCTCACCTGAACAGACGGAAGATGGGTCACAACTTTTGAAAACTTTCTTTTTTTTTAAGTTAGAAACGAGGGTTGTTTTTTTTTTTTTTTTGTAATAAACTCCGAATGAACATCTCTTTGAGTGAGAAATATGTGAAAATCCTAGAACCCTCTTTAGCTGAATAAATGTCAGTTCATTCTATCCAACAGGTATGTGGATAAAAATGTAGATGTCGGTACATGGGTACAAATGGGCATTTCTGATTAGACACAGATTACGAGAGATTCTTTTATTAGATGATTCCTGATCTTTCCATCATTATTTTATTTCTAAAAATTTAATGCATAAGTTTTAAAACAAATTTTAAAAATTTCCTTTCTCAGAAAGTTTAGAACTATTTCGATTGCTTAGAAATAAAAATTTTTTTTCAATCTCTCGAAAACATTTTTTTTCGTTTTTTCAAAATTTTTTTATATATTAGAAAAAATATTTTTAAAAATTTTGAAAATTTTGAATAATGTTTTTAAACATTTTTTATTTTTTAAAAAAAATTAATTTTGGCTCAAGACTTTTTTATTAATAATCAAAAATACATTATTTAATAATTTTTAATTAAATATCTATTTCTTTTTTTTTTTTTATTTACTCTTTCATATAACGATTCAAATGATTTTTAAAAAAGAAATGTTTTTTAAGTTTTCATTGAAATTTTGTTTTATTTATTTTTAATATTTTTTGCATGCATTTCGTATTTAGAAAAATAGAAAAGCTCTTGTATATGTATAAATGTTGTGCATGTCTTCAAGTATATAGAAAAGCGCATTTATATATAGTTTAAATATATATTATTTAAAAAAAAAAAATTCTATATTTTGTAACTAATACCATAAAAAAAAAAAATTATTTAAATATAAATATTATGCTAACTTAATATTTTTATTTGTTTTACCTTTTTTCCTTTGTTTATCTATAAATTTATACACCTTAAAAAATATATATCCACCAACAACAACAACAAAATTATCATCAACATCATGGTCATTTCCTCGCTTTACAATCATTCCCCATGACAACCTGTCAAAAACAAAAAAAAAAAAAAAATATATAAAAACTAATCTTGTCTTTTCCACTAACATACGTTTTTCGTTTTGTAAAATTTTGTCCATTGTCTCTTATTATTTTATATAAAAAATGTGTCCGTCCTTATATTTAAAAAAAAACAAAAAAACAAAAAACAACCAACAACAACAACAACAACAAAATAAATTCATTTGACAACAACCCGCATATGCTTGGCAATCAAACGTGTTTCTGCAAAATTATTTTTATCTCTTCCTTTTTATGCTTTGTTTCGTTCACGTTATCTTGTCTTACGTTACGTTGCGTTTGTTGCTATATATTCTGTTGTTCATTAAAAATTATTGCTTCCCCCTCCTCCCCCGCCCCGCTTCCCCCTATACCCCCTTTGCCACATCTTCCTAATTCTTTTCAATTTTATTTCCTTTGACAAAAAAAAAAAAAAAAAAAAATTATATGATTATAATAACAACACTAACAATAATAATCAAGCCCGTTGAGTCCCTTTCGGATGATTTCCTATTCCCTATGACCACATCCCGTTTGTCGTATGCATCCAGTCCTGAATCCGATTTGGAATTAAGTCCTGGGCCGTCAGCATCTCTGTCGCTCGGCAATTTACCGCAATTGGTTAAATCCAGCTCAGATCCATCGATTGCCACTAATCAGGACAACTTGGATAGGGACAGAGACATAATTGGTGAAGGACTACCACCTCCATATACGGTAAGAGGCAAATTACCTTCTCATCATGAAAAAAATATGAAAATAAAAAAAAAATAAAACGAAACATTATATATACACAACAACAATTACATACACAGTAACAAAAAAAAAAAAAAAAAACATGTCTTCATGCATGTCTTCCCAACTTCTATTTGTTGCAAAATTCAAATTTTTATCGAAACACTCTGTGCAAAGACAACAAATTTATTGAAAACTATTTTCTATCGTTTCTTCAAAAAAAAAAAAAAAAACCGACCTTTTAGATTCCGTACGATCATGCTGTCAACCCGCCGACAAATCGTCGCCAAACTATGGAGACATCAAAGTACGGTATTAGCGGTGGTGGCGTTGGCGGTTATCCGCCTTCTGATCCTGCGACACCTGCCAATCGCCCTCAATCGTTATATGGCATTAATGCTCCCGATCTGCCACCACGCATAGATCGTCAATCGAAACCGGGACCTGGTGAATTGCCTATTAATACGCCGCCGTCACGCTCCAATAGTTCGGGCGGCACAATGGCTCGTACAGCGCAGGAACGTCTGTTCGGCAAAGCCATTGTTAGCGATGACGTTCAAGCGGAATATATTACTCGTACCGCTAACAGTAATAGTAATAATAATAGCTCGACAGCGGATGCCCTCGAACGTCATCATGCCTCTTTGGAACGCCAGGCTCGCTTAAATGCTGCGCAATCGAAATTATTAACTCCGGCCGGTACCAGTTTGCCACCTCCTTCGTCTGCTTCGACTCAACCCAATGGTTCTTATGATAGCGTATCTAGCTATGATTCATACAGCGCTACGCAATTAGCTATGCAAAATTTAGGACGCTTAGGTCCTAATGCACCCGATGATCTCAAATCAGTGCCAAATGCAAAGTAAGTCTCCCTTCAAATGCATTCATTTAAAAATAACTTAAAAACTTGAAAACTTACATTTTAGTGCTGGTCGTCCTCTGCCTCCGGTAGTTATGAACGCTCAACAATCTCAACCTGAATACGGCCGCACTACACATGACCATCGCCAATATGGTGGTGGCGGTGTTGGCGGGGTCGGCGCAAATGATCTAAATCGTCAAAATAGTCCCGGTCGGCCACCTTTCCATGATATCAATACCACGAGAAACATAGGTAAAAAAATAACTCAATAAATTTAAAAAAAAAATGTATTTATTTGGTAACCCCCAGTATTCCACAGTTACTCATTACATCACTTGTAGGACAAGAGTATAATAAAATTGTGTGAATGTGTGCAATACATAGAAGGACATAGAAGGACTTCAAATAGACCTACCTTTTATTATACCGAACGATTCAGAATCAATTTTTGAATCGATTTAAGCTTGTCTGTCTGTCTTGTTTCCTTGTGCTCAACCTACAACCCATAAGTGTTGAGATATTTCGATGAAATTTGATACACTGACGTTTTTTGGCCCAAGGACGAACACTGTTGAAAACGGTTCGGTTTGGATCACTTTTTCGACCAGTTGCCATATAAAGTCTCATTTTGGAAATAGTTGTGTGAATAATTGTAGGACGGTGGCCTTGACACACTATAGAGTTTTTACTTGCTTTGATTCTCAGTCGATCTAAATATAACACTTGTCGATTAGCCTCACGTCCGTTAAGATGAGGTCTACCTCGATTTTTCAATCACTTCCCTATAAAGTTTTGAAGTTGAATAACTTTAGGGCTGTAGGGCTATGTAGTGTATTTTACATTAAACTGCGGTCTGCTATACTCTTTTTACTTGTTTTATTTTCATAACTTTCTTTAATATTTGTTTTGATATTTGATATAAAATTTTATAAAAAATTTTAAATGTTTTAGATCCTCGTACCGGTCCACCGCAGCGTCCTTCCAATTTAGGACTGGAAGGCAGTCCCCGTAAAGTCGAAACCAAAACTGATTATGGAAAATACAGGTATTTATTAAGAAATTTCATAACTATTTCAAGAAAAGAAAGAACGAACAAAACAAGTAAGAAAATTATATTCGGCGGGGGCCGAATCTCGCATACCCACCACTATATCTTTCGCATTCTACTCTCCAAGTTCTTTTATTTGATACCCATATCGCTAGTATCACGATGTCTACCACATACACTTTACAATTAACCCATTTTTAGGCAGATAATATATCTTCATTGCAAAAGGGTACGAAATAATTTTAAACATTCCGCCTTGTTTGCCTTGTGGTAAATAAGCGTAAAACCCTAAAAAAAAAGTGAAAAAAATAAAGTTTAATTATTCTTAACTTTGTGTGGGCATGGCCGATTGCTTCCATTTCTGGATCTGAAGAGTAGAGTGTTTCGTAAAATAAATATGGGAAATTTCAGCTTTCTAAGTTTAATAACTTTCGGTTTACGCTTCACTGCTCACTTCTGCTCCGACCGATTTGACCCATTTTCAATACCAACCTTCGTGCAGAGACTTCTAACGTTTCTACTCAGTTTGAAGTCGATATCGGCATTTGTGCGGTCAGGAGCGTGCCAACAACACATATCACACAGAGGGACAGGCGGACTGACATGGCTGATCAAGAATATGTATACTTTATAGAATCTCTGAAGCTTCCATTCATTATGGAAAATAACAAAATGGGTGTATCGCCATCTTACAGTGGTGGGTATAGAAACTAAATTGCACTCTACACTCATACTGTAAATATAATAAGACAAAAACATTTATACAAATTTTATTTATTATCGTTTTTTTTTCTCATTTATGAATTTTTTTTTTTTTCTTTCAAAAAACTCAATGCATGCTTATTTTTTTAAATGAATTAACTGTTTAAAAACGTCAACTGAAACGTAATGTATTACAAAAAAAAAAATAAATTCTTTCTCTTTTAAATATTCTTAACTAAAAGATATCACATTCCAAAGCAAGCTTTATATCATCATGCATGTCATCCTAAACGAGATTGTTTAAGGCCAGCCATAACAACTACCGCTACCGCCACTACCAAATATGTTTTTAATCGGGGCTTTTTTTATCCGGCACAAACGCTCGCTTTAGGGAAACATAGCATTATGCAATATATACAACAACAACAAACCTCTATTTCGCCTTATGATACTTTGGTTTAATTTGGTTTTCCATAGTAATAAACGAAATTTACGAAACTTTGTTATTATTCACGCGCACACACACACACACACACACACACACAATTTACTGGTGTGTGCTGCTTATCCATGCCATGTTAGAATTTGTACCTTTTTTTTTGCTTTCCATGAAAAATTTTTAATCCAATTATTGATCCTTGAGTAAGTTGACCTTTATGTTATACATATTGTTATACATATTGTTAGCAAAAAATGTAATTAGAATATATCAGGAAGATAGGTGCTAGCCTTTTCGGTGTGATACAAGCGTACCAAATGTCGCTTTTCGCGAGAACTGTTGTTTAGTTTAAAGTTCTTTAGCTGAGAGCATTGTATGCAGACCAGTCGTTCAGCCGATACATTGGTTATAAGAGGAAAATTCTCCTTATTTTTTTGCCATTGTTCGTGTGCCATAAAAATTTGTTTTTTTTTTACTGAAAAATCGTGGGGCGATATACAAACATACCCAAGAAAATTCATGTATCGTTTCGTTCGTATAAAATAAATATCTCTTCGCTATAGAAAATAAAAGTTTCATGAGATTTTTTTTTGTTATTAGAAGTGAGTGCATTCTCTATTGTTATCCTTTCTCTTTGCTTTTATTTGCATATGCTTGCGTTATTCGTCTATACGTTCATCCCATGCTTTAACATTTTTGTTCTTCTTCTAATTGATATTTCCTCAATGCGCTCCCTGTTTTCTTGCCCTTGATATTTTATTCTGATTATTTCACACACACACACTTGAATTCACTTTTTTTTGTGTCTCTTTCTTTTCATAATGCAGCCGTAGTAACTCTGCTTCTCAAGCTGATTACAATAAATTATCAAAAACTTCATCGGGACCTCCACCGTCACATATGGTTGTACCGCCAGCGAACATAAATGGTAATAATACACCCAGTAGTTCGGGTAGCGGACCTTTTAAGCCGGTACCACCACCGAAACCGAAAAATTATAGACCACCACTCCAAAATGCTGCCAACGCTAATGCTGCCCATCAATGGGACACCGGGGTAAATCGGACTTTCCAAGGATTTCCAATAGCTTTATTAAAGTTGATTTGTATTTCTCCTCCAGGAACCCGGATCACCACGCTCACCAAATGGTTTTTATTATCCTCCTGTTCCTTCCCACCATCATTATGGTCCACAAGCAACGCCGGGCTCTCCACATCACGGACCAGCTAGTAATACAAGTATATCTGCGACTTACGCCTCAAATAATAATTATGGTCCTCCCACAACGCCCGGCTATCCTACACCCGTTAATGGTTATAATACTGGTAATGCAAGTACAAGTCATCATTATAATGGAGGCAGCGGAACAGGACCATATATAGCGCCACATCGTGGCATGCCACCACCCATAGGTAAGTTGTTATGAAGAAAAGAAATCGGTGTCGAAGTCAGTGCCGAATTTAAAACTTCAAAAAATGCTTCAAAATCTTTCTAAGCTCAGTTTTCCGAACCGTAGTGTTGTGTGTTGTATGCGCTAAGCGAGAACTTGAAAGAACACTTCATTACTTTCCAAAACGAGCTATCCCGCCATCGATGCAATAGAAAATACTTTACGTAAAGAAGTTTTTTAGACCCGAAAGAAATTTGAAAAAGAAATGAAGTAATAGATCCAATTCCAAGACAATTTAATCGTGTCCATACGTCCGGTTGTCCGCCTGTCGCTTCTGGAAGCAATAATGAGGCTATCGACTTCAAATTTGTCAAAAGCATTGCAAGCAGATTGCTATTGAAAATGAGCCAAATCGGGCAAAGGACACATGCCCGCAGTATTACGTAAATTACGTCTGGTTTGCAAAAGGAATAAAAAGTTGTTTTTTGTCGCTCGCTATTCATAAACTAAAGCAGATATATCTACAATAATTTGAACATATATTCTATGGGCGGCGATTTAGTATTTGTCCAAAAATGGGAAAAATTGACCACGCCCACCCAATAGTATAGGGTATCGAACTTTGATATATTCTTTTTTCAATACTTTTACAACGTGTGAAAGCAAGCTTCAAACCCCTATAAAGTATATAAATCCTTGGACAGTTTCAAATTTGGAGTGCAGCTAAGGATGTCGGTCTGTCCAGTTGTACAGTATCAGCGGTATATATTCTCTCTTTAGCAAAAATGGAGATGTCGTCTACAAATATGCAAACGGTTTTGGAAATAACCGAAAGGGCACGCCCACAACTACCTCACGCCTATACAACAAAAACTGTAAACAGAAGAAAAAAAACAATCGCACCCACGCGATATTAAAGAATACGAAAATGTACTTCCTTTGGCTTCTTTTCTATAGGTGATGAGTATAACAAATTTTGGTTATTTACGAACTTAGGGCGCCAAAACTGGCAAGAAAGGCTTAGTTCGTTTAAGCAAAAATTTGATATCAGATAAGAAAATTTGAGATTAAACAAACCGGGAAGCTGAACGAAACTAAATCGATTCTGCAATGGAAGCCAATCACTACCACGATTGTATATACTTGATTTGACTTGCAATAAGTCATTTAATGCGTTTTTCTAAATCGAACTAAGGTTTACTTCTCTTCTCCTTCTTAAGTATAGCAAAAAAAGAAAAAAATTATATAAAAATGTAATAAAATGACATGGAAATCGTATAACAGTTTGTTGTTTCTTCTATTTTGCAACCATCATTATGCCTTAGATTTGGCCGGTAGTCGTGAACAGCGTGGCTCAGCTTTCGAATTGTATCGTAAACCACAAATTGGTACAACCGGGCACCATCACAATTTAAGGTAAATATTCAATTTTTGAGCCTTATTTAGAAAAAAAAAGAAATTCTTTTTTTTTTTTTTTCATTAACTTATCCCTTTTATGAAAAATATTGTTAACGAAAAATGTTTTTATTTTTGTTTATTTAAAAATGAAATAAAACACAAGCAATCTCGAGTTTTTTTTATTATAAATAATTATATAAAAACATTTTCATTAGAAAAAAAAAAATAATAATAATAAAAATAATAACAATAACAACAATAATTCATGAACGCACAGAACAACTTCCACTAAAACAAAAATTTTGTTTTTTATTTATTGCAAAAACCAATCAAACAGACACGAAGAACAATGAACGGCAATTGATTTACAGTATAAAAAATAAATACATAAAATTAAAAAAAAAAGCAAAAAAAATTAAAAACATTTTTCGGGTTTAATCTTTTAATTTTAATTTATTTATTTTTTGTTTAATAAATATTGTTTTAGAAGAAACTATTTATATCTCTAATTAGTTAAAATAAAAAAAAATAATAAAAAAAAAAACTTAATGAAATGATTAATAAAGGTTGTGGTTTTTAAAATTATCTCTTAAGTTCAATACATACATACATACATACATACATACATAGTTCAACTAATTCTTACCTTATGTGTTATTCTCTTTGGCTCCTCATACACATGCGTTTGTTTTGTTATATTTACGGTTATTTAGTTCCTTTGTTCATTAAACTCATTAAATATTGTTTTTGAAAAAAAAAAATTAAAAAATGAAAAAAAAAATAAATAATTTCTTATGGGTTCTATTGTTATGTGCGTGCGTGGTATAGAGTAAGAAATTTTAGGAATTCCATCCTATAAAATTTCCCAAAGTATATCACTCTTTCTGTTTCCTTTTCCTCTCCCCCACCACCCATTCAATTGGTATTTGCAAAATAAAGAACAAAAATTATTTTTGGAGTAAATTTTTTTTATATATATATATACATGTACATATATATATATATATATATATATATATATATATATATATATCTAAAATAAATTAAACAGTCGATGTGCGTGATTGAGTGGAAATCCTTAGAATATTTAGAAATTTAAGAAAATTTTTACAAGTATTTTATAAAGAAATCTTTATCACTCCTTGCCTTTCATCCTGTCTGCCTTTTTTACTTTACTTCTTACAAATCCGCATTACCTTGAACCTCATAACCCAAATGTAATTAGCCCGAATAATGAAACCATTGATATATTAAACGTCATATGGATATTATAAAAAACAAATATTAATTGCCGCCCCCTTTCTCGTGTCTCCTTGAGGCTATATTCTATGCAATCTGGTGGGAGCCACAGAAAAACTTATCAATCATACGGCCCGTCCGCGCGCCCCAATGAAAACGTATTCTAGGTAATCCTAAGAGGACTAGAAAAAAACTTACTAGTCATAGGCACGCCCCTCTTTGGGGATATGTAATCGTTAGTAGTCATACGTACCCGCCCCTTTGGGGATACATAGTCCTATGGTAGTCCTATGAAGACTACAAAAAAATTTATTAATGACACGTCTACTCTCCGCGCTTCTTTAGAGATACATCTTAGGTAGTCTTGTGAGTACTACAAAAAAATTTATTAATTATACGCTCCGTCCTCCCACTCCGTCGTAGGTATATTGTAGATAGGTGTGCTTATTATTCATACTTTCCCCCGCCAAGCCCCTTTATAGACATAATCTAGACATTCCTGTGGGGGCTACAAACAAAACTTATTAATTGTACCCCCCCCCCCCCCCCTGCGGACCCTAGGTAGCCTTGTGGGGACTGCAGAAAATTTATTAATTATACGCTCCGTCCTCCCACTCCGTCGTAGGTATATTGTAGATAGGTGTGCTTATTATTCATACTTTCCCCCCCCCCCCCCAATCCCTTGGCGATATATTGTAAGTTGTTCAGTGCGGACTACAAAAATAACTTATTAAATAATCGCTCCCGATGTCTTGCGGACCCTAGGTAGCCTTGTGGGGACTGCAGAAAATTTATTAATTGTACGCCCCCCACCTTAATGCCCCTTTAGAGATATATTCTAGTAGATGCTGAAGAGAAACTAATTAATCATACATCCCGCATTCTCTTGCAGATATATTCTAAGTAGTCCTGTGGGGTTTATAAAATACTTATACATCCCCACCCCATTGTGGACTATAGACAAAATTTAATAATTGTACGCCCCGACGCTCTTCTAGAAGTATATTCTGGTAGATGCTACGAAATTTAAAAGCAACTGATTAATCGTACGCCTCACATTCCTATGGAGATATAATCTAAGTAGTCCTGCGGGGACTTATACGTCCCTGCCTCTTTGGGGATTCAAGGTAGTTTCCTCGGGACTACAAAAAAAAATTTATTGATTTTACAACCCCACCCCGTTTAGAGATATATTCTATTACATCCTGCGGACTTTGAAAGGAACTGACTAATCAATCATACGCCACACATTCGTTTGAAGATATATTCTAAGTAGTCCTGTCGGGACTACAAAATACTTATAGACCCCCGCCCCCTTAGGAATATACTCAATGTAGCGAATGTGCATAATCCACTCAAGCTTGAGCAGCGTGAACAACTGAATCAAATAATAATGTAATCCACTAGTCAGTTCCCAAAAATAGGCAGAAATCAAACGGAATAGTAAGGCGGTAATGTTTCCTTTCCCTCCCTTTCTCTAAATTAAACATAAATCCATGAAATGTTTTATAATTTTTAGAATACTTGTGAAATTTTTCGAATGAAAATCAGTGGCCAGTGGAAGAAAATCGAAATAGCTACGGAAGACTACTTCTTTCTTTAAACCTGTCTTCCTATTCTTTTCTTTTCTTTAAAAATAAAAACAAACACAAAAAATTGCTATTAAATTCTCTCTTAGCGAGATGGGTTCACCGTACGATAGCGCTCAAGAGCAATTATACACTGATTACTATGGCATGCCGCCGCCGCAACATAAGCAACCGCCTCCGCGACGTTCGAAATCGGCACCACGTTATCCCTACGATTTGCCGCCTGCCCATACGGTCAACGCTGGCTATTATCATAACAATTACGTAACGCCGACGACCCGTTACCCCTTACAGCAGTATTATCCGGAAAATGAGATACCTCCACCGTTGCCGCCACCTAAAGTGAAAAAGAAATCACTTTTAAAAAGTCCTTTAACGGTTATAAAGAATGCTTTAATCAAATCAACTCGTCCTCTAAGACGTATGAATAGTATGGTGGAGCCGGAACGTAAAACGAAAGGCTTAAGGCGTCAACATTCGATGTTGGAACGTGGCGTTCAAAGGCCCTATTATCCCGATGAGTATCCCACTTATCCAGCCGGTCTGGATGAACGATATTACGCACCTAGGGGGCCCATTACACCAGAAATGCATCATCATCATCATCAGCATCAGCATCATCAGCAGCAGCAGCAGCAGCAGCAGCAACAGCAGTATTATTCAAAAGATCAGCATCAACAACAACAACAAAGTTGCTCTAGTCTTAAATTATCCGATAATGCGTACAATCAAAGTGTAATGGATAGCACTTACCAGAATTTGGAAACTGAAGATATTTATGGTCACCTGAGTACAGTACCTAGGGGAGGTCGTCTAAAACCGTCCAATGAAGAATGGAATGGCTATGAGGACGACAAGCTTTATGTCAATCGAGCCCTAATCGATTTGGAAAGGCGGCAAGCTGAAGCAATGGCTGCCATGCAAGGCCGCAACGGTAGAAGAATTATTCGCAGGCATAGTACAACAACAGCCGATCGTGTTAGCAATCAACGTAGACCTTTAATGTTGCCTAGCGATTATGATCGTAATGACGATTTGCTACTTAGTAAACCTTGTCTCTATTCGAACGACGATATACAACATAGGGCTCCAAATTCAGAAGTTATGACTCGTCGGCGGTTCTATCCGGGGACTTCTCATGAAATCGCCGATATAAACGATCCGATATATCAGTCACGTCGTGACGTACAACGCGAAATGCAAAAACGTCATTTATATCAGACCAAAAAAGAGATGCAAGATCGCATCGTACAAGGTAAACGAGACATGGAAAAGGAATTCAGTCCTCAGAGCAGCAGTACACATTCCGAAATGGATGAGAAATCTGAGAGAGACTTTATTTATCAGAGCAAACGCGAATCAAAGGATGGAGCTCTAAAAACGCGGGCCCAATTACGAGAGCAAATCTATCAGACAAGACGTGAAGCTTTAGAGAGTATGGCCGAGCCCGGTTATATAACGAAACGTGATATGGGTCGACCCGAGCCCATATACGAAACGAAAGAGGAAAGTATTCTACAATCGAGAGAAAACGAGACCGACGAGAAAAAGGAAAGTAAACACGATATTACCATAGTCGAAATTAATCGTGAATCTGATAGTTTAAGTCGTTCCGAATTGCAAAAATCTTCAGATACTGTCATAGAAAATATCATTGATGTTAATGAGATTCAGACTTCTACTCCTAACTTAGCCTTGAAGGCTCCATTGGTGCAAAGTGAAGATTGCGACGATTTAGATAACGAACCCATCCAAGACTTCGATAAAACCGAAATGCCGACGATAATTGAAAATGAGCATAACTGTGCTATGCTAGAAGATGAAGAAAGCCCCGTTGAAATGAATGTTAGCGCAAGCAGATCCGATCAAGTATTCGAAGTAGCGAAAACGTCAAACGAAAAATCTCCGATAAAACCCTCAGTAGATTCACCCAACTCGCCTATAGGGCAGGTAATACAACGACCTATGCGCACTCCTTTTCATATATCGAATATTTTAAAGCGTACTGCCCCACCGCCAACACTGAGACCTTTAAATGAAAGCCGCACTTCGGTGGAAACTCAATATACATCACAGGCCAGTTTGCCGGTGGGACCTCCAAATGCCACTAGTACACCTTATACGAGCAATATGTCCTTGCCTATAGCTGGCCCAGTGCCTATTACGGCACCTGCTGCGGCCAGTTTACCGGGTCAAGGATCTTTTCCTCCTCTACCGCGTGAGCCGACCACTACGCGGGGAATCTTCGATAGCACAGGTGGTACTTTGACCGACACTGTCTGGAATGTATCACTTCAAATACCTCCCCTTGCTATAGCGGCCGGTGTACGCCAAGAAATCTACTTTACTGTGAGTGATCCGCGCTTAGGACAAGCTGTAGGCGGCCCTCCTTTGGATATGGAAAATGGTTTGTTTCAATTCTGTTTCTCTCCCTTTCTCTCTCTCTCTTTCTTTCTATCTTTCTTTCTCTCTTTTTCTGTCTCTCTTCCCTTTTCACTTCACTGTCAATTCTTCTGTAAAAAGAAAAAAACTTAATTCAACCACACATTAATTAATTATTTTCTTTTATCTAAAAAAGATTTGTACAAAATATAATTTATTTTGCATACCACTTGATTACATTTACTGCAATACTGCAATACTGCAATACTTAAAATGATGTTTTTTTTGTTTTTTTTAAAAATTTTTCATTTTTACTAAAAATTCTTTATTTAATTTTTTTATTTATTTTGCATCTAATCATCTCTATGTAAGAATTTCGTTTGCATGCGCAAAAATGATACTAACAACAGCAGTAACTAGCAGCACTGATGTGAAAAGTTCTAAAAAGTTTATGTACACCTCACGTACACTTCATGTGGAGTTCCGTTGTAACTATGAAATCTTTTGCAGAAAATTCAATGCAATTCTGCAGAAAAATTTCTTAGAAATGCTTGTAGCAGAGAGAGGAAGAGAGAAAGAGAGAGGCAGCGTCGGTAAAAATAGCCGAAAACAATCTTGCAGAATATGTCAAAGATCTTTTTTGTAGGACTAGGAAATGGACCTTTTTTTTACCTTAGATTATTAGAATTATCACAATCACTTTCGTAGTTGATCTAAGTTTGTCTGTCCCTCTGTCCGTCTGTCTTATTGTCCCGTGTTCAAACTATCGCGAGATCGCAAATTTTTGCGATATTTTCATGAAATTTGGTAAACGGACCCAAAGACGAACGCTCTCAAAAATGATCCACGTAGTACCACGTTCCACATTCTATGTCTAAAACCTCATATCTCTCTTTATATAGCAATTTTTTCACAGGGATTTTTTTTATTTAAATTTTTTTTATAAAATTAATGTTAAATGTAAGTGTAACTGGAATTTAGACAATTGACAACAATATACATTTATAAGTTAAGGGGGAAATGATTGCAACAACTTTAAAAAAGTGCTCTTTTGCCCAATGTTTTCTTTTATTTTTTCTTTTGACATAGAAAAAGAAGTAATAGAATAATAATTTTTGAAGTTATCTGAGGCTATGTATAGTCATTGAAAAAAAGTACTTTTGAAGGACATTAAAAATGACAAAGGGCTTCGCTGTCGATAAGCTTTTTGACGCTAATTGCAGTGTAAAAAAACAAAAACAACAAATCATATCGCATTAATACCTACAGCTAATGGGACACATAGGAGATTTTAAGAACTTTAATCCTTGTGTGACTGACGACTTGTTTAAGTGAAAAAAAACCACTTTTCAAAACGAGGAGAACAGTTGAAAAAATGATCCGAACCGAACCGTTTTCAATAGCATTTAGCCGCTGGAGCCAAATAACTTCAGTGCATCAACTTTCATCAAAATATCTCAAAAATTTACATCCTGTAGGTTGAATAAAAGAAAACAAAATGGACGCGTGGACAGACAAACTTAAATTGATTAGATTTGATAAGACAAGCTTAGATTCAGAAAGTGCTTGTCAAGCGATCGATATAATAAATGAAAGTTGATTCTATCCCCATTTCTTCTACGAATTGCATACATCCACACCAACTTAATATTCCTTAATATACCTGAATATATCAGCTGTGTGCAATAGTATATAATAGTGTAAATAGCATCTGTGACGTGCGTCTATCTATAAGTCCCTCCTTATATCAATAGGTACTTAACACACAAACGATACAAGGTATAGGTCCTGCACGGTTTGAAACCACAGATTTGAAGAGCAAATCGTTACAGACGATTTACTGAAATTTGTTTTTTTTTTCTTTGAAAAATTGATTAACAGAATCAAATCTTTGCTAGAGGTGATGGGGGCAAACATTAAAGATTTTTTCGCTTAAGCTTCATTTCATTTATTTCATGGAAAATTCAACTATCGACTAACAGCCGGCACAACCGAACATGAAAAGCACTTGTTAAACATAGTGTTTTAAATTTAAAATAATATCATATTATATTTAATTATTAATATTTCTATTAATTTTGGAATATGGTTTTTTTTAATTGATTTTTGATTCTTTTTTATTTTAATTATTATTAAGAATATTTATTGTATTTATTAAATACATTACGGACCTATACAAGATAATGGCCTTGCTTAATGCACTTAATTAAAATAATTTATAAAAAAAAAAAAAAAAAAAAAAAAAAATGTAAAAAAAAATATTTTCATTTTTCATAATTATATTTTTAATTAGGTGAAACCATGTTATCGCCATTAGTTATGTGCGGCCCTCAAGGACTTGAATTTTTGGTACCTGTCACCCTAAACATACCACATTGCGCTGGGCGTACAGCCTCCTTGGGTTTGGCTCTAAAAGCTACCGATAGTGAAAAAAATTTACATACCGAATGGGATAACATCGATTTACCAAGCAATGCCGCAGCTCATACTGTATCCGTTAAAGTGGATCATTTTTAAAAGGAAAAAAAAAGTAATAAAAAAAAAAGAAAACAAAATTTAATAAATAAAATTTAATGAAATCGACAATAGTTTAAAAATAAAGTGTATTTATTTATAAAGTATATAACGACATATATAATTATACATAAATTGATAACAATTTTTATACGCCATAGAACCATTCAAGCATATAAGTATTATATCATTAAACTATTTCTTCAAATTCTCTTTTTTTTACTTTCATTGTACCATTGTATGGCATGATCTGCCCACTTATCCTAACCTTATCATAGAAATGTGTTTCTTTTTTGTGCGAGACTTTTTTCAATTAGTTATTACGACGCCCACAGTTGTTTCATTAAGTGTTGAAAATAATTGTAAACACTAGGAGCAGTTTATAGCTATGGAGATATCGAGTAAATTCGACGAAAGCAATTTTACGATCGAAAGATTTTTCTTTCGAGTATGAGAAAAATCATGTATCAACAGATACATCACCACAGCTATCGAGTTTGCTCGATATCGATATCTATATATATATATATATAGGTCACTATTAGATCTATATAACATCTTGCATAAAATCTAAGTAAAGTTATTCAACACATCTCTGTTTTATGTATTTTACAATTAATACTGAAAGTAGCATGCGTTAAAAAAAAGGGCAGAGAATGTTTCATGAAATTTAACTCTCTCGCTATCAGGTTCTAATGGGGAAAAAGTCACAAAAGGACAGCTTAAGATTTTTTTCTATGATCACGTGTCATTATTTGGAACAAATTCTACCTATGGCTATTCATAGCATTCTAAAAAGAGGTTTTTTGCACGTTGTAGCCCACGTATTATATAGCATACTGCTGTGTCCAAAAAGTAAGACCAATTAATTTTTTTTGTTTTTTAAATCTATTCCGTTGTCTTTAGAAGAAGCATAATAATAATGAAATTATATTCCTTGTTAACAATTTGATCCGGTGGAAGCAGGGCATAGCATCGTTAGGATAATCGAACAAAACTATCAACATCGCTGTGCTTTTTGAGTGACTTTGGCGCGGTTTTTCCGTACTTTGGCTCACCTTATGCACGATATTCGCTCGATTGATCGGTTATTTTTGTGTCGCTTATCTACGTCCATAGATCTTACTCTTAATACGTTGTAAGCTCATGTTATTTTGTATATAATAAATTTTAAGACATTTCTCAAAACATCCCGCGTCCAATCGATCGTCCAAACTGGTACTAACAAAATCGTATACTTCGTCGGCAGCTATATAAAAAGGTGACCGAAAATTTATGCACGATCTGAATTTGCCGCCGTTTGTGCGGCAAAGTATTCAACCCAAAGAAAAAAAAGAAAAAATTTGATAGCCAACAGTGCAGGGTTAGTAGAGATGGGGAGAGCGACGCGTTTTCCTTTTTGAATAATGAAAGTTTAGCCATACTTTTTTAAAAATGAGGCTGATCAAGCAATTACTGTTACTGGTGCTCGATGTCACGCTGTCGCTTCGATAAGACGGTGCAATTCAATTACTGCATGAGATATTCCCTCGCTGTGTACTCTGTCGTTTCGGGAATTAGAATTTCGATAAAGGATGCCACACCGATACATAAAACAAGGTGCGCCTATTTTTCTGTCCTCATGTGTTTGTTTTTTTTCTATTTTTTTTAATTAAAATAAAATAACAAAATAGTTAAACTCCTGTGAATGTTCAAAAAGGAGGTTAATTTTTTAGTTCTCTCGAAGAATATTTACTTATTCATCAATATCTATTCCCCTTCCCCTTCAAAGTAACGCCCATCCCATATAATGTATTGTTGGCAGCGTTTTTTTCAATTCTCGACGCACTTCCGATAAGCGTTTTTTGATATCGCTTTGATCGATGCGGAAACAAGCAAGCTCCACCCTTTCATGGGTCCTTGCAGTCGCAGGGGCCCCAATTCCGGTGAATACGGTGGCTGAGGCATGATTACGACGAAGCAATGAGGTGTGAGCTAGCGCTTGGTGCCATGTCCATGAGCAATTAGTCGATAAAAATTGCCTGACACGAGCCAATCGATTTGCCGACCTCCTCAGCAACTTTTCTCATAGTGATTCAATGTTGTGGACGTGCTGTGGCATTCACGGCTGGCATCGTTCTTAAAATCTTCTTGACCGCCTATGAAGAGCTTGTGCCACTTAAAAACAATTGTTTTACTCAAATTCTCAAGCCTTTGATCCTCTTTTTTGATAGAAAAAAGTCGCCAAGCGTAACAAAACCCATCTAATCTTTATATCTGTTAAAAAGAAACTAAAAATGCAAAATGCCTGACAATATGTACAAAAAAAAAAATTCGCAAATCGATGTACTTAGCTCGCAAATTATGGAAAGTCACCTTTTTTTCTGAACACACCTCTTACATACCCGATTAATTTTTGGCCTCTGGTGTGGACTATATCGTAAGAGTATCAGTAATGTGTCTATATTTGCATTCGCTAAGGCATGTTTAAACGCGTTGTGTATTGAGCAAAATTTTGGACTCAGCTTATATAGGGCGTCCCAAACTTGACGCAAAGTTTTTTTTTTTTTTTTACTGAATTATAATATACGTAGTGTATGGAATAGGGCGTCGGGCAAACGCCTTTCTGGTACATGCGAACTTTTTTATCGGAATTCTAATTGAACTGAAAAAAACACCTCGCATTTATTTTTCTAACCTTAGATGTATGAAAGCGGGCTGCGTCACATATATATGTTTATAGATAGAAAATAGTTGAACAGGAAAAAAACCAGTTGAACGAACGACAACTAAGCGTTCGGAGGTAAGCGGTCAAGTTTACGACTGCGTTTATCTTTTTGAGTAAATTTGCCCCCGATCGAAAATCGTGCTTTTTCTTTTTTGTTTTTGTTGTTTTAAAGAGAACGTTTTTCAAAAATATCTCAATAAGAAGCTACCGTGGCTCTTTCCTCTTCCAGATGTAAGTAGTGCTTGAGATCTCTATTTCAGTCATTTTTGCATTGCATTGCATTGCTGTGCTGTAATGGTTCTATAATACATTTAAATAATTAATTTACATATTTGTGGGTGCCTTGTAAAGGGAAAAGAAATTTAAAAAAAAAAGGAAAAAAAGACTAAACACAAATATAAAAACGTAATAAAAAATTATTTAAGAAAAGTAAATGAAAAAAAAAAAAAACTTTACCCAAAAAGAATTTTAAATAAAAACCTTAATTAAATGTGTATATAAATACTAGTATAAATACGTTATAGTTTTTTTTTTGTTTTTTTTTTTAAGTCCTTGTAAGAAATAATTTACTAAATTAATTCTTTATAAATAAACATTTTACCTTACGTGTATTTCCTTTTATGTTTCTATTTTATTTTCTTAAAGTAATTAATTAATTTTTTTTTTTTTATATTTTATAAAGTTAATTTTAGAAAATTATCCGAGTTTGAAATAATAAAATTGAAAATAATAATTATAAAATTTAATATATAAATATAAACTTCAAATTAACAATATTCTCTTGATCACATGCATTAAATATACAAATATTTTAAATAAAACTTATATTTAAACCAAATAAATAAAAAGAAAGAATTTCTTTTTTTTAACAAATATTTTTAGCAGACATTGCCGCTGAGTTTCAAAAATTTGTGAAAATTTTCTTTAAAAAACACAGACAAAATTGAATATTTAGTTTTTGTCACATGCGAGAAAAATATTAGCAAAAAGTTTTTTCACATATTTCAATGAGAAATTGTTTCTTCTCTTATGCGAGAAAAATATGGAAGAGATGAAATAAAAATATGTCGCAATTGTTAAAAAATACGTAGAGAATTCGTAGAAAGAAAACTTAAAGAATATATAGAAAGCGTTACTGAGTGCCGGCGTGCACGTAAGAAGACGTGAACAATAGGTGGAGGAAGCACAAAGAATACATACATAGAACACCATTCAGCTCTGCTTTTTTTATTAATTGTTTAAATGACGTAGAGAATGAAGAAATAGTACGCATAGTAATCCTCTACTCATTTTTTTTTTCGCCGTAGTGTAAACGTAAATAAAATGTTGAGAACACCGCGCATCTCTAGAGATTCCCTACTTTTTTTCTCAATTTTATCTACATGATGTAGAGAAGGCAGAGAGCAAATCAGCAAAATTTTGAGTTTTAAAAAGAATTTTTTACATTTTATTTATATGCTGGAAACAATGAGTTAACAATACATGGAAACCAACACGCAGCTCCGTAACTTCTCCACTCATTTTTTACTATACATACATGACGCAGAAATTGCCTAAGCTGTCCATTATGTACTCATTTGAAATTATGTACTCCTTTTCTGTATATTATCTACAACACGTAGAGAATGCGTAGACAATGACTCCAGAAAGTCCTTTCTCCACCACGTTGCTTCTACCCAAATGAAACAATTTTATTTCTTTATATTTCGTGGTTTATTAAGAATATTATAGTATTATTATATAACAGTATCTCTTTTATTACAATATATTTTTATATTCCATCAGTAAATATGTCTAATAAAACAAAATATTTCATAAAACTGAATAAAACTTCATTTTCTTCTACGTAAATGTCGGCGTACTCTCATAGATTATAAGACGATAAGAAAGCGGGGTAATTCCTTCAAAAATTTATGCCGTTCCATGTGATCGTCCGTCGAAATTAGCTTCTTTAGGATGTGTCTTTGGGATCTTTTAAAATACATTACGAAGAGAAGCGCAGAAGAAAAGGAAGAAAACTTTTCTTTGAAATCATATATGAGGTTAATTTTGCTGATAGGTCCACAACTCTTACCCTTTTTCTCTCTCTCTGTCTATGCTTATTTGGAAATTTACGTTTCAGGTATTTCTGTTTTTATTCTCTTCAATAGTATTATGTAAAACAAGAAAATCATAGTCGGACAAGGTCGCCCATTCAATACCCTACACACTAAAGGGTAAAGGTACATAATTACATACAATTATTACAATTTTTATATACATTTTCTATGGAAGTTAGTCGAGTTGAAGTTAATTCTTTTAAAATTAACTTTTGTTTGCATGGATTTGGTTTTTAAAACGTAGACTTTTCTGCTCTACAAAGGATCAATTTTCATAAACATCCTTATTAGGGTACAATCCAAAAAATCAGCCGGGATGGTCCAAATTTATGTTAATTTTCGTGTGTTAAATTACTATTATGATGAAATTTTCATTATGCAGCGTTGGAGCCGACTTTTCAGAATAGGGCATTATAGGAAAAGTGTCAAACTACGTGAACGTACCATCGAAGTATCTCAAAAATTGCGACCTGCAGTTTGAACACAAAAATACATGGATAGACATTAGACGGACGGACAGGCAGACGAAGAGCGAGGCTTATGTCGACTCAGAATCATAATTTTCTGAACTATACAATAAAAAGTGGATCTATCTTAAGCCGTTTTCGTTCGTCGGCATAAATTAATATATATGTTAATATACCCTGTGCCGCAATTGGTACAATGTATAGTGAATATCTTGTAACTGAAACAGCAACTTGTCGGCCTTTTTCCGATGTTGCTTCAGTTTCTTCCATATTGCGGAAGTGCAGAAAAGCAGATCACGTAGAATTTTTCACCTCATCTCAACTTCAAATCCCCATCTTCTGCTTTGCGTGTGTGGCCTGTCTATGGACGGAAATAGGGGATCAAGATACTCCCTTTTGGTAGAACAGACGTGGTCGGCTTCTTGCAAATTAGGTCATGTACGAAAATAGCGATCATTCGGTATAAATAAAAGGCGACAACAAATTCTCAACCTTGACATTACATGCTTTGCAACCGAGCGTGCGAAACGAGCGATAACTGTACTAAGCGAAGTGGTGCCCACTATAATATCGCTACTTGTTTGACATTACAATTGTCGTTATTTGCAAAATGCTAAAAAAATTCTGGTATTGGATCACATCAAGCACATGCTTGCTTGTCACACTCGTGATGGGGTAACGGAAAGCTCGCAGTTTCGTTGTTCAAGAAACCATTTCCCGATCCTTGGCATTCATTTCAAATTTGTTTTTCTTTCTTCTTTGTTCGTTTTCGTCTGTTTTTGATTTTGATTAAAAGTTTAAAAATATTTTTTTTGTCATTTTTAAAAATAAAAGAAAATGTTTATAAATTTTCGGAGCTTTTGCATTTTAGTGATACTAATGGCTTCCAAATTAGACGAAAGCGGTAGCGATGATTGCCTTTCTGATCGGGAAGAATTTGAAAGACCTTCAAAATATTGGAAATATATCGTTGAAGTTTATTGTCAGAAATCTGGTAAAATTACCTTTAGCTATGGAGTCATCTTATCCAAGTATATTGTATTAACAAGTTTCAAGGGAAATGCATTGAGACAAAGCTGTTACATCGGTAATAGAAATCGTTCACATATCAGTGTAAAAGATGGAAGCATTGTTTGGACAACGAAAATACCTTATACGAATTCATCGGCTCAGTCTTCGCGCGAAATACAGCTGATTCTAGTTGATGCGGAAATCGATTTAGGGAGGGCTGGTGCCAAAGCTATGCGTTTACCTACGAAGAAAATAAAACAACCTAGTAATTGCGTAGTTGTTGGCTTGGCATTACCGATCAAATGGATAGCCAAAGTAGTTAATAAAAAAGTTGATATTATAGATCCCGATAAGTGTTATGCGATGTATCCACAACTTGATCGTAATATTATTTGTATACAGATTCCGAAGGAATTTGGTACATGTTCGCAATGCGATGAATACATTGAAGGCTCTGCACTTATATGTGATGACGTTTTAACAGGCATAGTAGGCCCTACGGCTACAGCGAAATGCAGAGCAGATGAGCCGCGTAGTTGCGCCGACCTCTATGAGTCTCGGAAATGGATAAAATTAAATATGGATTCATTTAGTAAAGATTCAAAATACAAAGAAAATGTAGTTTGGGTTGAATTTTTATTGGAAGGCAAATCAATTGGCCATTCTCTTGGTGTCATCATTGGAAAAAATAAAATATTAACCGGTGGAGGATTTGATTTCAATGCAAATCAATCGGTATTCATGGCCGAAACAGGCAGAATAATAACCGAAGGCACCATCAGATTTGACTCAAATTTTCGTGTTCATTACAAAAATTTAATAAATCTGGCACCAGATTGGCCTCTCGGATGGAGCGATATTCATTTAAGCGTTCTTTCAGTGGACAATAATGTAATTTCCCCATCGGAAATAATGCCGCTCCCTATACACCCACCTAAAACATATGAAAATTGCCTTGTAGTTAGCAAGCACCCGACCTGGATTAAATATAAAGTTGACGTTTTGAAAAGTTCTCAATGCCGCGAAGAATTGCCAAATTTTCATAAAGATTATATATGCATCCGTCTGAAAATAAATGGAGTTAATCATTGCGCTCAATTGGTTGGCGGCAGCCCACTTATTTGTAGCGATGATCTTGTTGGTATTGTTGCGAATTACGGCAATGGGAAGGAATGCATCGAAAGTAAACCACGTGTCTGTTCGCCTGTTTATAAATATTTGCACTTTATTCAAGCCGCCATGTGGGAATTAGATGCTCGCTCGTCGCATAACCAACTGGCCGCTTTATCGTTAAATTTCTTTAAGGTTTTTCTATGTGTTTGTATTTGTAGATCGATTTAGAAATTAAATTTCGAAAGGGCTAAATAAAACAAATAAAAGCAAACAAGTAGAAAAAAACAACCGATTTTGACGCGATTTAATTTCATTCAAATGTCAGTGTGCGTTTGACCACCACACGCTCAGTTCGTGATTCCAGGGAAAGTTTAAAAGTAGATTTACTCTGCCCAAAGTCAAGTTTAAAACATGCAGGCAAATAAAAACATAGAGGTGAATGGCCGACCATTCGGTTAATAACGTTATTCACATAACGACTTTTCAAATGTAGGCCCTTTTCTGGGAAATATTCCAAAAACCGGTTCAGTCGCACTCGTCATTGGGCCAAAATGCGTCATTGTAGCAAATCTCATCAAAACATCTCAAAAATTGCGATCTGCCGGTTCAAGGCAAGAACACATGATGGACGGACACCCATAAAAGCATATTTCGATTGATTAGTTTGAAAGCCACCTGAGAATTAAATCAATCCCTGCTGGTAAATTCTAGTCCAATATCTTTCTTGTTGTTCTCTAACGTCTCACATATACTAACATTAATAAATATCTTTACGAGATTCTTATGTTCACTTGAAAGTGTCCCGAAGCAAAAATAAATACCTTTACGCTTTCTCTCTGTACATTCTGCAAGTGAAAAAATTATTGGAAAGCTGACTTAATTAAACGTAATTTTGAGTTGATGGAATTCCAAAGCTAAAGAATCTACAAACTCGGTTAGCTGTTGAACTGGAAATAGATCAGGGTAGCTCCGGTAAGACTTCGATTTTATATGCTACTATGCAGTTCTGCGATTACAGAAAAGTTTTGAATAAGGGAATAACGAGGCTAATACGGTCTATACGATCAAGAAATCTTTAGTCATTTACTACATTTCAATATTAGACTGAAAGTGGATTGACAATTTGAGAACGTCGGATACTTGGGGAGAGGAAACATACTACTGCAATTCGTATAGGGATTAAGAAATTAATCAAATGAGTTTGAATTCGATTTTAGAATAAAGGTGCAGAAGTGCTAGTGCTGTGCTGAAGTCACAGACAATGAAAACGAACTAGAACTGAAACGGAAGCAAATAAAGTATAATTGAAAATTAATGGAGAATACATCAGAAGATAAAAATATATATATATATATGTATATATAACATACACATTGAACTTAGTATTAGATTATACAATTTATTTATATATATATATGTATGTGTATATATATATATATACCTCAATGTATGAAGAGTTCTATAAAAGTTTCTATATCTCTGTTATTCTGTGTCTTCGTCTGTACAATAAATCAATAAATCATTTAACAGTCGGATATAACTTGAAGGCGTATCTTAAAGTTACAAGAGGGAAAAGATAAAAAATTATCATAAGACAAAATCATTGCAAATCCATTAATAAATGTTAATGAATGAAAATGATAAAAATTCTTAAAGGCTAGATGTGGAGGTGACCATGGCATCCGGTTCTGGTATACTTGATATGGCTTCTTTAACGTAGCCATAGATATTTTTACGTGTATCTGATACCATATCACGCACCATATTCTTAAAGAAATTAGTATGGCGGGGAGCTTCTGCGTAGCGATCATAATGATCCAACGAGTCTTGCAATTTTAAGGTTAAATCGTAGTTTTTACGTACAACATCTAAAATCTGCTCCTCTGTCGGCGTAGATAGACCCTGTTCTGCAAGCCATTCCTTAATTTTGTTTTGAAAATGCTTTACAATCGCCAAAATATTAACTAAAGCGTTAAGCAGCTTAATAACATCATCCTTATATTCACAATCGGACATTGTCGTATAACGTAAGACTACAAAATTCGTTAAAGCGATAAATACACAACATTTTAGACTTAGGATCTTTCTTTACTTACCCATAGCATGGAGTTCTGTAAAAACTTTCTCTTCACGATTTAATTCATAATATAACTCGTCGTAGCTGTTTGTAGTGGCCAGAAAAGTATCACCGTAAGTAATAAATAAATTGAATATGTTAACCACCTGTGGGAGTTGTTCACTATTTAATCATCCCTTTTTGAGTTTAAGTTCAATATTAGTACTAGTAGCAGTAGTAGTAGTTGACTTACTTGCAAAGACAAATGAAAGATGTTGCATTTCTTGATTAAAGCTTGCTCTTGATTAACTAAAAACCTAAGCAAACCTATTAAAGCCGACCACAACTCTTTCCATGGGTAATTTAAACGTACGCGGCAACGTTTCTGATAACAAAGTATACGATGGACGACACCCACACAAAGTAGATACAATTCCATAGGAAACTTTTTCATTAGATGCGAGACAATAAACTCAACCAGTAAGTCGAGGAGAGTGGCCGCCAAAGGTTGCGATCGGCCGACACGATCTATATTTAATTTACGATGACGCATCTGCGCGCGATGCAAAATAACTTTAAAAGTCAAATTACTATCATGCATCATGGAATTGGCGTATTGATCTTCAGATATGCACGTAAGAATTAAGAAGCATAACTTTAAATTGGCCACACTAGACTCATTCTTATTGTCCTGCATTACTATCGAGCTACAAATACAAGCAAATGTTAGTATAGTTGAAATTATAAATACGCCTTGAGGCGAATTTTTACTACCCATCACCGCATACTAATAAAAACATATGGGAGAGGAAATTTCTGCCACTTTAACAGACAGAGTAGTTGGTTATTCTTTTGGCAGTATTTCTATAAGAGATTTTCGATGGCCCAGGGAAATACCTATATAAATTTGAATAGTTGTTGAAAGATGTTGTGTTATTTTGATTAGATTTGATGGCGCACGTGGCGGAGTTTAAGTTAATCAAGAATTTCTAAAAGTTTTTGGCGACTTTATTATTAAAAGAATTAATTTTTTGAATTTTTATTGCGACGCAAGTTGCACTTGTTCTTCCATTGGTCTGATCTTTCAAGTAGAGAAGAAACATTAACTATAGACGGCCTGATTATGTGTTGAGAATATGTGATCGCATATCAAGATTTATGCTTTATTTGATTCTGCAGTGATGAGTATAAAAACGCGTCATGCTATTCTTACCAATATTGAAATAATGCGACCAATAAATTAGTAGGACACTGGGTCATATCAATAATAGGAGCATTCGCTAGGTCTGGTACGGGTTGGGTTAGGTTGGTTAGGTTTAACGTGTTGCTGGGCGAGGGAGGAGCACTTGATTCTGCCTGAGTATGAGCGAGCGTGGTAATGAAATTACGATTTAGATGTACGGCTTCATATAATGCCATTAGCAAACCATTGTTGGCCTTAATTTGTTGCACACGTTCGCAACCTTCGTCTGATACGAACATATTGCCTACAATATTTGATAATGAAGAAAACCAAGACGACGTCTGAGCGTTGTTTAAACTTTGCATGTACTGGCGACAAAAGTCAATCAGAGATTGAGAAATCATTTGACCATATCTTCAAGTAAATCAAGTTTAGCTTAAGCAACTTAAGAAAAACTTATTAAGTATCTTACCCATTTAAAGCCAATTCATCGGCCAATATAGACAATTGTACTACGTATGGATTGGTTGCTTCATGTTTACGATAGTTTACCAATATGGTTAACAAGATAACAATATCGTGACCATGTTGAGTCCGCAAGGTAGGATCGCTTAATAAACGTACAAACGCCTCAAATAATGTATTCATCATAAGGTGTTCGAGCAAAACATTTTGGCTGACATTATCCGTTCCGGTAACCAAAACCAACAATAACTTTAGGCACATGAAGCGAGCATTTTCTAAAACTTCTCCTAGAAAAACCATTTTGTCACGATTTTATAAATGTTTTGACTTGAAAACCATTTACCTAATAATATTTGATTACAATAATCCATTAGTTTCTTCATCCATTTATCCATTTCATCGTAGCCGAAAATTTCATTTAGTATATCGTACGTAGTATCAGCCGACGATTTCTTATATATAGCATAAAATAAGGAACACAAAGTCTGTAAACTGTGACACAAGCGCTTGGGATGATCTAGAAATGGAATCGTTTTCTATTTTGGAAGTCTTGGAACCACACCTTTCTTCTACATATATAAAGTAAAGTATTTAACTTCTTACCCGTTTCCAGCATGTCGATGCATTTCTGAAATATCATATTCAGATTTTTCTTAACCATAGAAAATTGTTCGCTTGTCAATTTAGTAATTTCATTTTCCAAAGCATCCACATTAGGTTGCAGTAGGAAGAATTCATTCCAAAATTCGGAACTATTAATTGTAGGATCTTCACCTCGCAAGAATAGCTCATAAATGTAGACAACTTTTTCTTTGGGTCTCTTTGAACTACCGCTACCACTACGCTTTCTAGAAGTCATTATTATTATTATTATTATTTTGTTGTTTGTTTCGTTGTTAGTCTTGAATTTTGTAATTAATGGAAAGCTTTTATTAAGTTGAAAATAAAATTGTTGTTATTAAATTTTTTTCTCTTCTTTATATTTTGCATTAATTTATCGTTGATGTTGTTGTTTTGGTTAAAAAGATGACTTTATTGCCGGTAAAAGAAAACCAGCGGCGTTACAATTACATGGATAATGACTTTGTGCTTTCGAAAAGAGTTGCCATTACTCTGGCATTTATCGATAAATTTCTTGCTTCATGCTGTTTTTTTGAGCAATTGTTATCTTGTCTAAAAATTTAGCCGTGAAACTTTATAAAAATCGATAGCGGGACTTCAAGGCAATAGTAAAAAATTTTAATCTAAAAATTGCAAAAATTGCCACAACAAATTACGGCCCCATCTCTAACCACCTCTAATTTGAAACGTAAACCAAAAATGTAAGCAATTACCGACGTCTCCGTGGAATGTAAACAAATTATTAACAATGGCCATCTCTACCGCCTTTATGCAAGTGCATGTATATTGATGTTCTTCATTTTCGCTTTATATATGACAAAAATTAACCAACAACTAAAGAGCTAAATACAATAACTGCGTTAGCGTTTGCGTTATCGCAAATTTTTTACAAATTTTTAACATTTCTGCGTGCGTTGTTGTTGACAGCCAAAACAGTGATGTACTTATGAATACAAAGCGAAATCATATGTTTCATAATTTATTCTATAAAATAGTTATTTTCATTATCGACTGGCAGAACGAGAGAAGAAAAACAAAAGTAAAAACAAATTAATTAAAGAAAACCATGGAAGAGCAATTAATAGGCGCTGTAAAGGAAAGGAGAGAATTATACGATAAGCACTCCATAGATTTTCGCAATAAAATGATACGAGAAAAAGCCTGGGAAGATATATCTAAAGAAATGGGAATGTCCAGTAAGCATAATATAAAGTATATATATAAAAATAGTTGAATTCAACTTTTTCATTTATTATAACTCAGCTAAAAGGTGCAAAGTGAGATGGAGATCGCTGAAAGACCGTTTTACCCGGGACTACAAAAGAAAGGCAGCTTCAAGTAGGTCTTCCTCTCCGGGAAGTCGTAAATGGAAATTTTACGATGATATGAAGTTCCTAGGAGAATTCATAACGCCGAAAGAGTAAGTATAAAACCTACATACGAGAATTATATTTATAAACGTCACGTCTTTTTGTAGGACTTGGACACCGAAACCAGCGAAACCGGATTTGGATATCGAAAAGACTGTGGAATTTATTCAAATACCTGCACCTTCTAGTGACGCGTTTTCAATACCACCAAGTCCTACCGACATTGTTTCGCCAAGTAGCGTAACTAGTTCTAGACGATCTCACCCTTTGCAACAAAGTGGGGATCAAGAAAAATTTTTAGAAGTAACCGTCAAATTGATCGATATATTGGCAAAGCAAATTGATAGGGAAGAGAAAGAGAGTGGAGATCCATTTGAAAAATTTCTGGGATCAATGCTGAAGAAATTGGACTTCCAACAACAGACCAGTTTAAAAATGGAGATTTTAAACTTTGCATATAAGAGAATAAACGAAATGTTGGACATATAACATACCATATATATATATAAATAAGTTGCTTATTTGCTTGTTATGTTAATTCAAACAATTGTATTGTATTGTATGTTTGTCTATTGTAGAAGGAAGTTTGTATTTTCATTTTTTGTTTCAATAAACTTGCATATTAAATTGAGATTTTGGTTGTAATAATTTCTCAATAAAGGGCACTTTTGTACATGTTATTTTTCGGTTAATAGTTTTGTACATCCCCCTTTTGCCGTATGGTTTCACTCAGAATTCGACATAGACCGGACCCGTCGTACATTTTCACAAAAATTATGCACTACCACAACGCGTAACGCAATCACTGTGTTTAGCACATAACAGCTGTTTTCTATTGATTTTCACAAACTTTTCGGTGAACAAGCAAAGGAAAGGGCTTGCTGACGCCGGAAATTATGTCCGATCATAAATTGCTTTTCAATTTAATATATCGAACATATAGTTAACGAACTTTGCCAGACAACAGTTTTTCCACAAGCTTTTCAAGCGTGTCATTTCAGAAGTCCTTCCAAGGGGTTTTTCACTACCCGTGGCGTCATCTTTATATTTTCTCCTTTATTCGAAATGAAGCACATATAGTGATCAGTAGTTGACGACTAAAAAACAGACAGTAGGAAACCAAAGACTCTTCACTTCCATGTCCTCTCAATTTCCACCGAACAATTCTGGCCATTGTACATGACATTTTTATACAGTTGCCTCATCATAGCCATAGACATAGCCATGCAAACGATAAGCAATTAAGTTAAATGAGTTCATTTCGTATGAAATGTAAATAAAAATCACTATTTATTTGAGAATTCGTGTCCATCTCTGTCAAAAGCGAGTTTTTTAAGCTTTCATTGTGTTTGCAAAATATTGTTTAAGTCTGATAAGCGAACATCGTTTGATCTCAGCTTAATTTTAGATCATCATTCATATAAAAACGACGACTTTAGCGACTTTTATTTTTAGTTTGTTACTGGACATCAGTCTAGATTGAAACCGCTGCTCACGGAATATTAAACAAATCAACAATATTAAGATGCGTTTTGTTATTGTGTTTTTGTTGGGTAATTAGTTCTAATTTTTATACACTTTTTTTTCTATAGTGTTCAATATTCTCAGTAATTTATAAATAAAATAAATATGAATGAAATGAAAGGAAATTTTGAGAAAATGCAAATAAATAAACATTATGTGGTCTTACTTAGGTTTGCGCTCACTGCATATATGCATACATATGGACAACGTTAGCTAACCTTCAAAAGTGGCCTTGACGCTTATTGAATTGAAAACTTGAGTCAATTCAAAACCAATTTAATGCTCAGCCTATAAGAATTAGCGAATATACGTATAAGGTATTGGTGGATAAGAATTTCAGAATCAGAAATGTTACTAAACGAAACAAGTAAGGACGTCGCAGTCCATTGTATGCCATACACCACTTCGCCTAGTACGGTTATTGGCACGTTTTAGTAATAATATATCAAAACTCAAAAAATTGCCCCAGATGGTCCAAAGTTTTAACATCAAGAAATTTTGAAAATTGCAATTTTTTTCCATTTAACGAATTTTCAGAATAGGGCCTTATATTGGGAATGATCGAAAAAGTGGACCGATCCGAACCAGTTTTAATAACGTTCGTTCTTGGGCCAAAAAGCGTCAGTGTACGAAATTTCATAGATAAACAGACAGAGAAGCTTAGATCGATTTAGAAAATGTTTCTGAATCAACAACAACAATGCTGAAGATACGGGAAGGGCCCTTGGCATTCTGGTAGTTTTGGATTAAAGGGACGTGTGCAAAGTTTCAATTATGATAGTGCTGAAATTAGCATTCTCTCTTGAATGGGATTCGAGTTGATATTTCGCCTGCGGAACACTCTGAAAAAAGTGATAAGACCGCCAACATGGCCGGCGAAATCATACGCAGATTATAGCCCGCTATTGGTTTTGTTGGCGATAATAGAATCGAGTGCAAAAGCGTGGATGGCGAAAATAATCCACGCCTACAAAATATCTCAGAACACTCAGAACGCATAATCAGGTACATTAGATGGTCTCTTGCGTCTAGTAGGCGAATCATTTGCAGACTATAGCCCGGCGGAGGCCTGTTTAGCAAAAATAATTCACGCCTACAAAGCGTATCTTGATCGATAGACTTTGAATGAACTTTACTTGGTTACTCCCGCTGTTATCCATGAAAATATGGAAAAGCTCCTCCGCATATGAAAAATGTCGGCAAACTTAAGCGCCAATAGTACGCATCAGAGATCCCATAAAGTATTTATAGACCTTCTTGATCAATGTAAGATTCTAAACTGATATTCGTCTCTTATTATGTATATATACATATACGTATACATACATTATATTACCTTAAGTTCGCACGGACGGATAAATTGAAACAGAAGACTCCAATTGTTCCTAGTTTAGGGCCAACAAGCGAATCTGGAAATGGGCATAACCCATACTTAAATGAAAACTTGCACTCCAAGCATTCCATATATTGTCATTCGCATACCCACAAATATCGATTTAAAATGTGCTCCGATTATTGATCAAATTCATTTAAAAGCGCAACGCAAAAAAGGTTTTTTTTTCAGGGTTCAGAAGGTTCTAAATAATTTATTGAAAGCGGTAGTCACTAACGATCGCGGTAACGACTGGGTATAGAAATAACCTGCAGTTAAATATTTTCTCTTTTTTATATCCTCCAGTCATATGCTTCGCTGTCGCAACTTTTGCTAAGCCTGGCAAAACAGCACAAACGCCATCTTGTTCGCGTGATTGCGGTGAAAAATATGAGCCGGTTTGCGCCAAAGCCAAGAATAGTAGCAAAGAGCGTTTGCTGACTTTCGGAAATGAATGCGTAATGGGTAATTACAATTGTCAACATAGCGATGATCGTAAGTACAAAATAATTACTTTAAAAAATCATATATATATATATATATATATATATGTTTTCATTTTTTTATACCCACCACTGTAAGATAGGGGTATGTTCATTTTTTTTCCAGAGACTCTATCAAGTATATACATTCTTGATCAGGGTAATATTCTCAGTTGATTAGCCATGTCTGTCCGCATGTGAGGTGTGTGTGGTAGAAACATTGGAAATTTTAGCATAGAAATGGGGCAAATTGGTCAGAGCAGAAGCTCGCAATGGATCGTAAACTAAACGCCAATCCGTTTGTCTTAATAAAATTTTGTGGATTTTTCGTTGTTATTCAGAAATTATTCAAGTTAGAAGTCTGAAATTTTCCGAAATACTCTACTCTTTACTTCCATGAACAATGGAACCAATCGGCCATGGCCCTATACAGTAGGGCCCTGGAGAGTAGAATGCGAAAAGCATAGCGGTGGGTATGCGAGATTTGACTCTCGCCAAATATAATTTTCTTACTTGTTTTTTTTTTGTTTTTTTAAATTCTATTTCAGCTTTTGAAGTGAAATCGAAAGGAGAATGCGGTGGTAATGTCAGTGTACGTTTATCTTGAAATTTTCTTCAATAAATTAATATATACAAAAAAAGAATTCACGGTTGAATATTCAATAAATTAAAGCACAATTTATTTTTAAAGCAGTTAATATATATTTTGTTGTGTTTAATCTAATAATATAGGTTTCCATAGGTTGCATTTCAGGTCGTTTTCAATTACCCGCCAACGTAATCCTTAAACATCAGACTTTGATTTATTCTTTCACTAGGGCCCGACTTCCTTACAAAACTTAATATACATATATATATATATATTCGTTTATTTCTTCTTATCATCGTTTAAAATTAAGTAGAATTTTCGTTAAGAAAATTTCTTTAACAAATTTCTTTGACTAAACTAAACAGTTTTTTTTTTTTTTCAAAACAATCAATTTTTAATTTCTAGAAACAAATCTCTTTTAATTTTTTTTTCTTCTCTCTCTCTTTAACATCCTTTAATTTTGCTCAGCTTTCTTTTGCTGTTTTACTTTGTAATCAGCTAAGGCCGCTTTTATGGCATCCTCAGCCAACATCGAGCAGTGCAATTTTACAGGCGGTAATCGCAACTCTTTGGCTATATCGGTATTCTTAAGTTTGCCCGCTTCTTCCACGGTTTTCCCTTTAACCCATTCGGTGGCCAATGAGCTACTAGCGATGGCCGAGCCGCAACCAAATGTCTTGAATTTCGCATCGATTATTTTACCATTTTCATCGACTTTAATCTGCAATTTCATGACATCCCCGCAAGCAGGAGCTCCTACCAAACCTGTACCAACCGTAGCGTCCTTTTTATCCAAAGATCCTACATTACGGGGATTTTCGTAGTGCTCAACCACCTAAATGAAATTAATCAATAAAGCAAAAAAAAGAAGGAAGACTAAGTAATGATTTTCATATTAGATGTTTGCAAAAATTTTGAACGGCCACTTCTACAGCTGAAGAAATGGGAAATACGTGTGCGTAACGATTAAATTCGATGGTTTTGACCGTCCTCTACATAAAATAACGGTTTTCCACTTCGAACTTCATTACTTTTATGGGCTAATTTGAAAAATTCTGTTGTCGAAGCCCTCCAAACATGTTCAGAAGCTCATGATGATGCTGCTCCATTGTATCTCAATTGCCGGTTTTGGGTTCAACGGTTCAAAAGTGGCGACACAAATTGATTTAAAGTGCCATTTTTGGGTCACTTGTTCAGGATACACTGTCGCAGCTCGAATGGGAACTTTTGCTACGCCCAGCGTACTCACCAGACATGACATCTCCTGATTATTACATGTTCAAATCGGTGCAACATGGCTTGGTTGGCATGCGGGTTCGCAAAGTTGGAGAAGTGCGAAAATGGGTCGGTGGGTGGATTGCTACCAAACCATATAAGAACTTTCGACCTGATATCGCCATAGTTAAGACAGTTGAATTTTTCTTAGCGCAAAATCTGCGCAGATTCCTTTCAAGTCTCCTCTTAAGCGAAGAGGGGGGTGCCTTAAGGAAAAGCCGCAAACCAACACGCAACCTTATTATACGAGGACTTTACTCTCTCTCCTACTAACAAGATAAGGAAACGGGAACTATTACTATCTGTTGAAATTATATATTGAAGCAAAGGAATATCATAGCAACGCTTAGATCGAATTTTATATCTATTTTTGCAATTTTAATGGTCAGATGAGAATTTATTTTATAGCCTAAAAACACAGCTGCCAAGATTTTGTTTCCTTTCTAAATTTCTGCATGATAGATTTGACAAAAAATTAATAACGGACAGAGGCAAGTCATATCGCAATTTCATAGATATAATCCTAGTGCATTTCCTTGTTTCATTTGTGGTTGCAAAAATGTATTCAACTTCCAAATATGATTTCATTTTAATTTACTTCAAAATACTACATGCTTTAAAAACAGAGTGGAATGTAATGACATCAATTATGCTTCAGTTGGAATTATATTGGACACCGAAATTATATACAAAATTCCTTTCTTATCAATAAAATTTCGCTTGAAAAATTATTAACATAGTTAATCTATCACACGTCAAATATTTATAAAATTCTGTTTTGGGTCTAATCTTTGCATTTCATTTTCCTTTAACTAATCGAACAAAGCGACTTCTATATATGTCGTTTTAATTTACGTCGTTGTCTCTATGCCAAAACAAACCCTTTATGGTTTGCTTGGGCCTTCACAACCGGCAATTTTGCTATTTCACAATCATAGATATATAAAAAAAAAAATAATTAAGACCTTGAAATTTACCCAAGAGTTGGATATTCCTTCTCTCATCCTACTTACGTTCTCATGATAAAGTGCTACAGGCACACTTTGTACACGTTTCAAATGATGTTGTAATACTCGTGATGCTCTAGTCAACGAAGACATTTTATTTTATTCACTTTTGTATTGGCTTATAAAAAAGTTGCAAAATTCTAAAACAATATATTATGCGCACCGAAAATCTGGCTTCTCTGAAGGTGATTATTTCTAATTGCCGTATAATTTTATTTCTCTTCTTCAATTCATAATAAAGATCAGCTGATAGGTGAGAGCAACAGAGTTGTATTATGGTGTTTTTATCAGAGTAGCAAAAGGCTCGTAAAATGCCATATACGTTTCGACCAAGTTATCAAAATTGAGGACCAACTGTTTTGAAATTTCTATAAAAAAAACAGATAATTCAATCTTAATATGGCTAAAGAAATCAGTTTCTTGCCAATTTTTAAAGTTCAAGTAAATCTCTCTTATCAGGCACATTAAAAAAAAATTAAACAAACTTCCATGTGTTGACCGCTTACGTCCCTTACGTCAACAGCAATCTTAGCCTGAGGGAGAGTTCTATCCGCCATAATAGATACTAACCAATTAAAAAGAATTACTCAGAATTCTAGTGAATAGAATTATTTAAATTTATTTCTGTGATGTTTGCTAGCCTCTTTTAACATCAATGCTTACTAGTCGTTATTTTCAATCTGTAGGAATACCAAGCTCCTCATTAGTCCATTCTTTAGTAGCAGGATATGGAAATTCTCCTGTAATATGTCCATATTCATGCCACAAATGCCAAAGAATCCACCACCACATAAAAGCTGACGTAACTTCAGCACCAACTCGTATAATCTTTGGAGCCGGCGGAGGGGCTACGCGATACTGACATGCATGACTATTCCTTACGGCTGATATAATCACATTTTTGTTTTTGAAAAGACTAGAAAATATCGGTTTACGTAAACTTCCAAATCGTGACAACATCTTTATAACTTTTGCGTAAATTCAAAGCAAAGAAAAATGTTCATCGCACTCAGCTGACGTAGAGGAGTAGCCAGATTAGGAATTTATTTACGTTATATTATCACTGCATAACATTATTTAATAAATTTGACTGACTTCACTGTTCAGAAAAACGGAAGACTTTTTAATCAAGCAAAGTCATGTCAAAAGATTAGCTATTTAAAGTCCACTCGTCAATTTCCACTGATACTGGCTACTCCTCTACCAAGCACTCGGTTAAATTATCTGACTGAGTGACTAGCGGTGATAACCATACTTTTCACAATAGAAACAAATCCTGCACTTCTTTGATCAAAAATTATATTCATATTATAGCGCAATTTCTAATTGTGCATTTAAAAAGTCTCTTTCTTTATTATTTGATGTATTTCTTGATTGTGAAAAGCTTTTAATTTAAATTAAATTAAATTAAAAACAAAAAAGATTAATTTGAGCCAGGTGGTGAAATAAATTTTTTAATTACGCTTCATACAATAATTTACTGATTTTAATTTATTTGTGATTATAATTACATACTGTGAACGGGCTCAGATATTCTTATGTTTATATAGTTGTCATAATATTCCATTCTATTGAATAGGGAGGTTCCTTTAAAGGCGTAACCTGGCGGATAAACACCACCGCTTTATTAAGATTTAGATAGAGAATCAGTGCGCTTTCATTTTATGTAACATTTGATTATCTTACTTGTTTGGCATAACGTCTTGTTCTTGCAATACAGTTAAAGCACTTAAGAGAAGACATAAACAACCCACATTATATATTGGATTAGTACCAGATATTTCTAAACACATTGCTTGGTCTAATCTCTCGTCGTTCAATTCGTAAATTGAATGAATTGGATATCTTGACCAACCCACACCGTATAATGTCATTTGGAATTTAGTGTTCGCCACAATTCTTAGATCGGGTCCTTTGGGTGAGAAGAGTCCAACGGAGAATAGGCGTGGGTATTCGATGACTATCTCACGTGTCTTGTCAAAATTTGCCATTAAAGATATGACCAAAGTCCATAAAGCAAATAGAAACGCTAATAAAAATGATCTATAGAAGAATATTATTCGTTTCTTCTTCACTTCACTTCTACTCAGAGAACTTACGGGAAAACTAAATATTTATAAAATTGTATAGGTCGCTGTTTGTTCAGTTTATAAAAGTAATATTGTGAACGTTCAATATCTTGTTGATCGATTAAAGGAAATCTAACAAAAGTGACCCTGGTTTGTTGGTCAGGCCGATGCAAGAGACGTCTGGAAGTTAAATGAAAAAATTACTTTATTTTTTTGTTAATTTTTTTAAGAACTTACTTAATTGGCTGCTTTGGCAATAAAACGGGCCAAGGCTTTTGCCTTAAACATTGACGTATTTGTGGTAATTCACCTATTTTTGAGCACGCTAATATCATGCTTTTCCAAACGGTATCACTGCCTATAGGACCAAAAGACACATGCGGATTTATGCAACCATACTTAACGTAAGCGTCCACATAGTTTATGGTTCCTGAAAGTAAAACCGCAAAATTTAATTTGTTTTAATAGCAAACGAAAACTATTACCATTAAAGTTTTCTTGCATAAAATTTAGACCCACTTCCATTGCAAAGCTTTGAAAACCACAAGCCGACACTACATAAATATTATTCTCTTCTGCACTTTCATGATATTTCAATTGCATTAATTCATTAAAATATGGATCGTTGCTGATATCAACATAATGGGTGCCCGATTTGATACAATTTTTAATTATCACTTCGCCACATAATTGAATTGGGCCACAACAATTTATTAAAACCTTAAATTTATTAAGATTTTAAAACATCCAAGTCAAATTGAAACGTGATTTTTTGTCCTCTACAAATATTTTACCTCACAATCTTCCACCATTCTAATAATCGAGCTTTCATCCTTTACATCAGCAATTAGTATCGGCAGTTCCCGTAAATCTTTAAAAGTTTTTTCACCAATTTGACACACAATAAGTTGTAATTTTTCCCTATTTCTTCCCGCTACAGCCCAACTTAAATCCTTGAACATCGTTACAGCTTTTAAAGCAGTGTGTCGGCCTACGAAACCGCTAGCACCAAAAATAATTATGTCGAAAGCTTTGTTTGCTTTCATTTCCTCTAACAATTTTCATAAAAAAAATTTCTTTGAAAAAAAATATACGAAAATACAACATATATATAAATAAACAAATTAAATTTGAATTAATATTGTTATTCTTGATTACACCTCTGTATGAAGAGAACCTTCGTTCCTTCATTCATCAAAATATGGGCGCCAGTTAATAGAAAACAAGCTATTTGTTGAGCACGGTAACAATGAGAAAAATTAAATGAGCGAGTTGATGTTAGGTTTGTAATTAAATAACATAATAGATCAGAAAGGTAGATTTGATAGCTGTTATTTAATATAGCAACAACAACAAATTCAAAGCAAACGTTGCTGATAGCAATTTAAAAATGTGCGAATAAAAGCAACGTAGATTTGTTTTGCGCTCGATCTCAAATGAAAAAGAAAAGGAGAGAAAGGAGGATTAACTTCAAATTTCTAAACAAAGCTGAAAGAAAAGATGATGAGCTCGGTTTCTAACCAGCTGCAGACTTACTTGACTATATAAAGTTTAATATAATGAACTTGGTAAGAAAAAATTTTGTGAACAAATTCATTTTTATTTACGATCCACAACTTGGAACGACGGAATGACTTCATCTGTTTTGTTATTCACGCTGCGTTGCAAATGTGCGCAATGCGATAAAATGTTGGAATTTGTAAGTAATCAATAAATAAATCTTAAAGCAACCATTACCTTAAAATTCCATCTTTTTAAAGACAATCATCTTCCGCTGTAGCTTAGGTTATTTGTATGTCTAATAAGAATTTAAATAATTCAATGACTAAAGTTATCTAATATCAGCTGTTTCCTTTTTTTTTTTTTGGTGATGGCAATGCTTTGATTAATATAAGGTAAACATGCTACGCAAAAATTTCAGAAAAAAACCGATAAAAAAGTTCGGTGAAAATTATTTGTATTAAAATAAACAAACTATTCATTTATATTAGAGAATTTCATAATTAATATACCAAGAAGGGAGAACAATGGAGATTTTATTACAATTAGCGGTGTGCGTTTTACTGTCGCGGGTAATCTCAACGGAGGAAATCGCGGAAAATACGTCCTTCATAGCTACTAAAGAATGGAAGGAAATAAAAGAAGGTAAACTAAAGAATCTAATAATCTTTTCCAATGTGATTTATGTATACTTAATAATTTAGGACAGGGCATACCAGCCGGCTTGCACGTCCGAATAAATTTGCAAACTGGTAAAAAGGAAGCTAAGCTAATAACAGATAATGAAGATCAATTAAATGCTGAACAAACAAATGATGAATCAAAAAACTCTAATGCTTTAATAACAATTTATGATAGCGTGGACGAGGAGCAATTAAAAAACTCTTCCCGTTCAAAGAATGGCTCAGAACAATTAGCCATTGAACATAGCTCAAGTGAAATAGAGAAAATCAAAAATGATTACAAATCGTATAAAGAACTACGAAAAACTTACGAGGGCATGCGTAAACATTTTAAAACTGATGCTGAAATTATTGTACGACTTATCGAAGAATTTGGAGATGTTATAACATATAACAAGCAAAATGATCAGTCGCGACTGAATGCTCAATTGAAAATATTAACTAATTTTAATTATTTGATGTCCCAATATGATAACGCGGTGACTTTTGTGGATCAAGGAGGCTTGGAGCGAATACTGCTACCACTTGTTGTCAATCAGACACATTTATCCTTAAAAGTAGAAGCAATGCGCGTTTTAGGTGCTATGGCCCAAAATAATCCGAAAGTTCAGGTAAAAGTTTATGAAAAGAATTTCGGCCCGTACCTTACCCAGATATTACTCTCATCCAGTAACACAGAAGAGTTGTCTTCCGCTCTATATGCTCTTGGAAGTTTATTACGTAAATTTCCTCATGCTCAACAAAAAATTTTGTCTACTTCGGGTACACAGGCTTTAGTGTCATTGCTGGGCAAAGATTGTGAATTGAAAATTAAAGCAAAAGCAATCACCTTAATTAGCGATGTGGTTGTTGAAAAACAACTAATTTTAATTAACGATGATCCTGTCGCTGCTGCTCAGTACGCAGAATTGAATTTCCCCGAAAGACTAAAAGATAATTGGTACTGTCAAACTACCGATAAACTTATGATCAGTTACTATCATGAATTCTTAAAGGCTCCTGATTTATTGGAATATTTTATACATGCGTTAGAGAGCACAGAACCTTTCTGCAATCGCATATGGGGAAGCAGTGAGCAATTATATTACACATTAAATGCATTACAATTCGAACATGGAAAATCGAATAATGAATATTGCAATGAAGTTGCGGATCTTCTGCGTGATATAACAAAAAAAATACGAAAATATTTTAAAGAACTTTAAAGGAAGTTTCGTTTTCCATTGTTGCAAACGTAATTCCAAGGCTGCGTAAGAAAGGACTGTTGTTTTCTAGTTTGTAAAGAAATTATACTTTTGTTCTTTAAACAAAAAGAAAAAATTACTTTGTTATGATTGATATATGTTTCACTTAAAAACTTTTTTATAAACCAAAAAAAACTATATATTAAAGAATAACATTTTGTCAATAAAAAATTATTGGAAAGCTCACTTAACACTAAACTAAACTAAAATTTTGAGTTGATGGAGTTTCAAAACTCAGTTAGATGTAAATATGCTATACATACACTTGAGCTAGTTTTACGGATTGGTTAAGCATACCTTCCTATGCTTCGAAAATTAACTGACGGCTGGGGCCAGGTGGATACCTAGCAAATTAACTTCCCTATTATCATCCAGAACATAAGGGGTATATTGTTTTTTTCATAAAATCTTGAAAAGCATGCTTCAGAGACCCTTAAAATGCATATGCACACGATCATGGGCGAAGAGTGAAGTAAAGCGGTGATTGGCTCGCTTGTTATGAGATAACTTGCGTCGTGCCCACCTTCAGTGGCGTACTATATTTTTCGGACAATAAGACGCATTCAAGTTTTGAATTCATTTTTCTATGCAAAATGGTGCGCCTTATAGTCCGAAAATTTACGATACGTTTGCGCAATATAATGTCGAATTGTACGCAGAAGCATGCTGTAATGTAATGTTTTGGAGAGTAAGCCGAGTTCATGTAACATTTAATGCACAAATGAACTGCATATTATTATTATTATTATTATATAAATTTAGCCGGAGAATAGATTCTAAGACTAAAGCCTTAAAGCACTAGCATCTAAGGCTTTCGGCTTTATTTTCATTAATATTATTATTATTATTATTATTATTATTATTATTATTATTATTATTATTATTAAAAACCCTACCGCACTTGAAATGTGAACCCACGACCGTTGAATTGCTAGTCGAAACTCTTGCCTACTCGGCCACTCAGGCGAAATGAACTGCATAATGCATAAACGAATACTTAAACTCTCGTTCCATTCATATAGTATTCGCCTACAGCCGCGTGCGGCGCATTCTGAGTAAGGAAGTAAGTAAGTAAGTATTAGTAATGATCATGTCACCTCTAAAATGACCTCAAAAATGTGTAACATAATTTTTATTGAAAACCTTTTGAAAAACGCATCGCATGCATACATGCATGCACGCATTTGTGACTGTTTGTTCATTTTTCTTCCTTTCTTTTTTATATATGTTGTTTGGTTGCCGTTGGTGCCTTCGGTGGTGACCTATTGTCCGGATCACCGCTCGCTGTTTTCGAAAGATTTCATTGATAATGATAATAAATTTCTGCTTGTGCCAAAAAAGCAACAACGACAACAACAACAACAACAATCGTCAAATAAAAAGCAAATAAAATTCTTTCCGATAGTGACCGTTAATTTTTGGTATTGTTGTAAACCTTAATTGAACCTTGATGGCAGCTGAATTTTTTTTTTCTCCGCTTCTAGAAAAACAAGCTGTTCAATATCTTTTCCCATTGTGTAGGTGATTTTATTCGTCGATCTATTGTTGATCGTAATTTTTTTTCTTTTTCGTTTTGTTCATGTTATCCTTTTTATTTGGTCAGTTTTTAATAATAAAAAGAAAGTGTACGAAAATTGTCCATATCTTTTAAATCGGATCCTTGGGCAAACGTTTTTTTCCTTTTTTTTTCTTTCTAAAACGATATATGAAATTGTCTTATGACGAGTTGAATTTCGAGTAAAGTCATCACGTGAAACTACTGAAATGGAACGTCCACTAAGAAGTTTAGTCGCGCTTTTCTCGAAACTTTACTTTTCGAACTGGACACATTACTAACGTAGGTCAAGTTTCAATTAACTGATTTCGAATTTCTATATAAATATGCGTAGATTTTTTTTGTTTTGTTCATTTTATTAACATAATGATTGATAGATTCTTTTTTTATACCCTACACGACTTGTGATAGAAGAGCATACCACACCCAGCAGAACTTGGGATAGATCCACCTTTCGAATCGCAATCACTTTCTGCGCCAATGTAATCTTGTCTGTCCGTCTGTCTGTAATTTTTTGGATATTTCGATGACCATGCCTGCCCTATAATCGTTCCTACGAAAAAAAGCTTAATTTGCCAATACTTCTACAACTAGTTTTATTTGTTCGATAACGACGCTTGTAAGGATTGCAATGAAAAAATGAGCTATCGCATGCCAAAAAGTTCTAATTTTTAACATTTAATGATGAAAATTAATCCATAAGGAAACTTGGAACTCTGGGATACATTTTCTAGATCACATCATATATGGGTGCTCTGATGAAAGCGAATCTTTCTGTGGCGACAAAGTCCAATTTGTGGTTTTTTATAAAATCTCTGAAAAGCGAATTAAATTTGCTTGGTCTTTGAGTATTCTCCGACATGGCGGCTTTCCTGAGAGTTATTCATTTAAATAAAAATTAAGTAGACTTTTTGGAATATTGTTAAGAACGTGCGGTAGGGTATGCAGGTTGCCCGATTATAGCTTTCTTACTTGTCATAAAGTTACAGTTCGTTCATGAAATCCCTGGCTAACCTGGGATCATGCGAAAAAATTGTTCTTATTTTCGCATCATTGCTCGGAAGATAGCGTTACTTCTTAAGATTTCCATTAGGGTTCTTGTAGGATTCGTGGACGAAAAATGCTTAGCTTTTAAAAGCAACACAACGGAGCGGTGTCTTTGTGAAAATGTAGTTCAAAAAGTATCGGGAATCGGTAAATGGTCCACTCAGTTAGCCACCCATATATGATCTCCTTACTATTTGGCTGAATTTGAAATTATAAACTCAAGCTGTTATATAATCTCAGCACGGCTGGTTAAAAATCGCTTTGACTTCTTTCTTCTAGCAAAAAGAAAAAGCAGGACTATGTCTGTCCATTGGTATATCTGTTCGCTTCTACTCTTATTTATTGCATCTTTGGATGGCTCGACCGTGGTACGACCATGTGTACTTTTTTCAATACTTAGTCCGTCCTTCAGACACCTCTCTTGTCAAATTGAGGTAATAAGCTAAGATTTGGTAGACATGGTCTTACTATGGCTTCAACAAACGGTTCTCAAAAATGTAGTGATAACTCAATGCACACGCTACAATCGGCAGAGACTTGAAAATCATCTAAAATTGGGCGCAAATAATCGCATCTAACCACTCCACTCCACTTGATATTACTTTGCGACTTCGGCAAAAGCAAGGCCCACAATTGCCCAAGAACTGTGTAAATTTTTTACTGTTGTCTGAGCTTATTTAAGTTCAAAACACAAGGCGAACGCAACTTGCGATTCTAACGTACTTTTGTTTCTATTCTACCGAATATTTACCGCTTTCGTAAATACGTATATTCGTGTGTTTATGCGTTCGTATATTTTCATGCCTACATATTGTGTAATTTTTTTCTTGGGATTCATACAATTTGATATCGAAAGATGAAACTTTATAAATGTATGTGAACTTTTACACTCAACCGATGGGTCATTCGCTTTGCATGATACATATCGTCCGCAAATGTCTACAAAAATTTGTTCCAGAGATTCGCAAAAATTGCGCTAGAAAGCTGAAGCCTTATTGAAGGATGTGTGTGTGTCTATGTCTCTCTCTCTCTCTCTCTCTCTCTCTCTCTCTCTCTCTCTCTCTCTCTCTCTCTCTCTCTCTCTCTCTGTGTGTGTGTGTGTATATGCAGTTTCACCTTCAATCGTCCATAAGTTTATCTATTCTTATATCTTATATTTGTCTGAGCTTTTTAGGCTTTCGGAGAACATACATCTTTATATAATAATTTCTTAACCTAATACCTAATAGTCAAACGATTTCATTAAACCATTCACTCGGTGCGCATTTATTCGATAAGATTTAAAAAAAAAGAAAACAAAGACTTTCTTCCTTACCATAGTTGCGAAGACTGTATGCCTCACACCTTTCAGTCATTCTTGTATTCCGCGTACAAGGCCTCTTGAGAATATTTAATAATTCTTAGATATGAGAATTTAAGTACTTGGAGTACATGTTTTTTACACTCTATAAAAATTAAACTAAAATTAACCCAAAAAAGAAAAATAACATGTAAACGCATGTCACATAAATAATGCCACCGCGCATGCTCCCCGGCCTTTTGCACCATAACACCTTGCACGACACAGCCTACCGTTTAGAGAAAGCAAGATTTCTTTTTTTTTTTTGGAATTTTAAGATTCAAGTATGGGTCCTTTTTTTATTTCTTCATACATTCGTATGTCGTTACGTGACATTTCTTTAGCTACCGGGGGCAGCTGCTAAGTCATTTACATTTGTTTCTTGTTTAAAAATTAGTGAACAGTATAACTGTCACATATATACATATACATATATATATATATATGAATATGTATAAATAACTGTCTAACCATAAGGTTACTGCCCCCCATAATTATGCTTGTACGGCATAAAAGAACAGACATATGTTGTAAAGGATGTCATCTCAAGTTATGAAGGTCTTCAACAAGTCGCGACACTATTTAAGAACTTTACACATAAACAATGATTTACTTATTGTTGTTGCTACTAGTTTTGTTCTACTGCAACTACAACCGCGGCGCTCCCACGCTGCTGATTGTTATTATATTAAAATCAATTAAAAGTGAAAGGCTAATGTAATTTTCTCGGAGATTTATTGATTTATTTAGCTTCGCAGAGTACTGGAGCATTTGTTATTACTTTTTTTTTATTAATTAACTTCGGTTACAGAAAACTAAAGTTGTTTAAAAACAAGCAAAAATAGTGCAGTGTACCACGGACTACCATTAGAAACCCTACGTTACGCTACAGTTATTCATATAATGACTATTCAAAATTAGATAATTTATGGGAAGTGGTCGAAAAAGTGCTCCGATCGGAACTAAAACTAAACTAAAACCAGAGGATCTCCTTGGGTCAGTGCCAAATTTCATCAATGCTTTTTAAATATTGCCTGTGTTGACCTGTCGGTTGAGCACGAATACACAGACACACATCAGACGGATAGACGGACAGACAGGCTTAGATGAATTCCGATTATGATTCCGAATCGATCGGTATAATAAAAGATGAATCTATCTTAAGACCTTTCGCGTGTTACATACGTGCGGACTAACCCTATACCACATGTGGTGTACCCTCTTGGCTATGGGTCAATCTTCATCATAGCATATAAAAACTTAGACATTTTTCAGCTTTCTAAGTTTAATAATTTCTTAGAAGGGAGCAAAAACCCGAAAATTTTTGTTAAAAAAAATAGACTTGCGTCTCCTTTACGCTCCACTGCGAGCTTCTGCTCCGACTGATCTGACCCATTTTCAATACGCGCCGGCGTGCAGAAATTTCCAACATTTCTACCAAAATTTGAATTCGATATCTTCAGTTTTGCGTTCGGCAGACTGCCACACCACAACACCACACAGACGCATGGATGGACAGACATGGCTAAATTCACTCAGAATTTCACAGTGATCAAGTATGTACATACTTTATAGGGTCTCTAAAGCTTCTAAAGCTAGAAAATGGCTATACCCCCACTTTATAGTGGTGGGTATAATAAAAGTTTTAACAAGGAATTAATAAATAATTAAACAACTTTCCCTAAAAATATATCTTTGAAAAAGATGCTGACAAAAAAACCAAAAAAAAAAAAAGGAAAAAGGAAAATAACGATTTCCCCCCTCATCCTGTTCGGCTGGCTATATAACTGGAAATATAAAAATATTTCACATAAAGGTCAACGAAAGCACGCATCAGGGCAAAGTCTGCACCTTTAACATTTAAACGCGCGCCACTGTCACTACCGCTGACACTGTCGCCATAAGGATGTTTGTGTTTTTATTTATGAATATAAAAAGAATAACACTTCTCTGAGACACTTCTCTTGCAGCGATAGTATACCCTATGTACTCATGCATAGTCAAGGGTCGTTGTGGTATGAGATTTCCTTCTTAACAAAGATTTCTGTATGTTTTTCCTTTGCTTTCCTTTTCTTTTTATGCTTTTTTTTTTTTGTTTTTTTCACACTATTGATCGTTTTCTTTTGTTCGAGAATTCGAAGATCGTTTGTATTTTAACTTGAGATTTTTTTCCTTTTTTTTTTTGTTTTTAACATTCTTTCTGTGTGCATTGATTCTCTTTGTATGCTTGCGTTCCCTAATGTTGTGTAATATTTTGTAGCGTGTGTTACGCACGCGTATATGTTTTGTTGCGATTTGTTTGATTGTTTTGATACCTTCGGGACGAAGAGTTTATTAAACATACACACACACATCGATAATATTTCTACATATGCTCAGGAATGAAAAGCGTCGTTCAGAGGGAGGAACTGTCTCGGTGTTTTTCATTTTCAAATTTTCAATTATTTATTAATAATCTCATATACTTGAATATATATTTTGTAAATGATTTTCTTCTTCTTTTTCTTTTTCTTTTGTTTTTATTTTTTATTTGCAATTGCGATTGCGATTAAACATAATTTTATTATTAAGGATGAGAATTAATTTCTTTCCTTTTCAATATTCCTCCTCTTCTTCTTCTTCTTCTTCTGTGAGTCAGCAAATCGACAACAGATGACTCGCCGAGTTCTGTTCCGTTGTCCTTCCCGTGTCTCGCTTGTCAAATCGATTGACTCCGTAAATATCAAAAAATGCTTTCATTTCTTCTTTAAACCGTTTGCTTACCAATTATTTTTCACTTTTCATTAATTGCTCTAAGGCAGTAACAAAACTAAAACAAGTAAGAACATTATAGGCGGGCAATGCCGACCACTACATATCCTACACCACTTCATCATAGTACAGTTATTCGCTCGTTTTGCTAATGATACTCGAGAGAGAACACATTACTGTCACACAGAGCCGTAATTGTCATGAACGCCCGCTTATTGAAAGGTTAGATTTTCGTGGTAGCGCCTATATAAGCTGAGGTCTAAAAAAAAAAAAAGAAAAGACCTTCAATTTTTTCCTAGAACGCCACTATGAAGTAATTGTCATCATAAAATATGAAAAATTAATCCTCTTTTCGAAGGACTCTGGGATATTTTACATGGAGTGAGATCAAGAAATAGACCTGTGCTACTGTTCTTCAAATTAGCTCCACTTGGTTTCTCTATTTAATTGCTATCGTAAACAAATTTTCATCACCTAAAAATTTACTTTACTTTAAAGCTTTTGATGGCATCTAAGGGTTTACGTTCCATGAGAATCCTTATAAGCGGTGGCTTGTAAAAAATAGACCTACGCGATCCAACTTCGGTAAAATAGATTCAGTTTTCATCATGAAATACCATTTCACCATATAAAGCTTCCATTTTCAAAAAATTGCCCCCCTTGCGGTACAGAACACGCAGGGAATTGCATTGACTTTCTCATGCAATTTTGACATCGACATTTCGGGAACAGAATCGAGCAAACCACTCCTGGGTACTTCGTTCATTTACTGCATTCTCACCGTAAACTTGGCAAAGTTTTCGGGGATTTTTTTGAATGTACGCATCACATAGCGTATTTCTTCAGATATTTCATCCATTCACCCCTTCACTGATAAACAAAAATTTAGAAAATTTTCCTCACAAAAAATGTAAGCTGAAATGTCACCTGTTTACCACAGGTTCGTTGAAGACAATCAGATGAGTGTTGCCCGATACATAGCCATCAATACCATGCAGTGGAAAAAAACCGCAGAGACTTTTTATATCGCCCACTATTTTTTTTTTTTATACCTTCATGGGAGTTCCTGGATAAAAGCGGGCGCGAGATATATATGGACTGACATGAGCCAAATTTAGACGAATTAATCGTCCTTTCATGTCCGATCTGGTTATTCACCTATTTTCGTTAAAAAGTACTTATTGCTTCATGTAGGGGTAGGTAAGAGTAGAGATTTGGATCCAAAGACCGATTAGCCGATTGGCTTAAATTGATTGAGAAAATGCTTGAATAAAATGATCGGTATAATAAAATGGGTTCTCTCTAAAGCTCTTTCGGGTGTTACGCACAAATCCCCACTAAGTTAATATATCCTGTACTACAAATACCGTAGGTGTACGAGGGAGGTGTATAAAAATGTGTCAATGTGTAAACTTATCATTATTTCTTCTCAAGTTGCATGAGAAAGATTACAAGAATTTGAAGAAGAACTTGTCTACTCCAGATTTTCGATATATTTTAGGCAACGGGATAATTGGAATCGAAAATCTCGAAATAGTTTATTCTTTTGGCATATTTTTTTTTTTGTTTTTCGCCTATATACGAACTAAGTGATGCATATGCGGGATTTTGAGGATGATGATGGAATCAGTAGATCGATATGAAGTTAGCTTTGAATGCCTTTCGAAATTTATGATACAAAGATTGTTAAGCTTGCACGGATGTGTTCACAATCCGGCAGGAATTAAAGATTAACTTAACTTTCATTATATATACCGATCGATTCAGGATCTTTGCATGTCTTTACCTGCGTTGAATATAAGTAATGCGGTAAACTCAGTATACTGGTATGGTTTGTGGTCGGTGGAATCAGCTAACGGAGAGATATTGAAAACATCACCAGAATCATTGTAGAGCATTCCCGGCACATGTTTACTTATATGTTTACTCATATGTTAAATTTAGGTTAACTCATAACTTTTTATCAAGAATATATTTATATATGCATAGGATGTATGTAGATTACTATGGCAAATGTGCTTAGAAAGCATTAGTAGCAGCTTGCTTTGTTTTGCTATTCTACTATCCAAAAAGGGCAGGACAGAGGAGAGAAGACATATGTAACGGATACATAGGAAGAGATGTGATATGTTTATAAAATCAATGGCATTTCCCTGAATATGGATAAGCTTGCATGTAGTACGTGTGTATGTAGAATGGTCGGTCGTATGCTTAATTGTGCACTTTTGCTTTCATTTATTTCAGATTCCTTCGAGCAACATCGGCAACAGCAACAGCAACAGCAACAGCAACAACAACAAAATGATTCGATAAGTAAGTAGGAATTGACTGACAGCCTAACTGAGTGGCCGGTTGTCTGCTTCTCTACAAAATCCGATGACATTGATTCTTTGTTTCACATAGTGAAGCGTGACATTTTCATTTTGCTGGATTTTTATTTTCCATTCATTTTCGCCGCAAAAAAAAAATGACAAAAAAATAAAAACTTTCTTCTTTGATTGTTTCGTTTCTTTTTTTCTTTTTCCCTTTGGTGAGATTATTATCTTTTTTTGCTTTTTCCTTTCCTTATTTGTCTCGCTTGCCTCTTTTATATCGTTTTTATTGAATATTTCGGGTCTTAAACGTTGTATGCCCTTTATCTTGTTTTGATCTCCTTTTTATTTGTTTACGATCTGTTTATTATTTATCGATAGATGGAGTCATCATCTCATACACTGACACATAGACTCAAATATCTCAAATATGTCTCTCAGCTCATCATAATATTGAGTTTTCCTTCTGATTCTATGGCAATCATTTAATTGACCATGAAAGTGCGTTGCATAGGTGAACGAATAGGAAGAAACTATCAATGTCTAGATGTTTTTATTATGCATCGATAATTTTTTTAATCCTGACAAGCATGAAATAATCTTAAAAGAATATGTTGAACGTAATCTTAACTCCGAGACAAATGTTAATAGCTCTCAGAGAAAGTCTAATGCAGAGATGTTTGTTTGCCTCACCCAAGGGCGTGGAGTATATTCATTTTATCAAAACGTTTCCGAAGCCGAGAACAAAGCATCAGAGATCCCACCAAATATATATATCCTCGACCAGCATCAAATCCTTAATCGATTTAAGCATGTCTGTCTGTCCGTCTGTATATCTATCCTTCTGTTATAAACATTCTCCTTGCAAAAACATTGGAAGTTGGTTGAAGGTAACGGCTACAGCACCACTTGAACTAGGAACACTTCTGTGTTTCAAGAGGAATAAAAAAGTTGGTTTTTTGCGCATTACTCATAAACTAGAGCAGATAAACGTACAAAAATTTGAACGCATACCCTATGGGCTATGCTGTAGCATCTGTGCACAGATATGGAAAAAATTGACCACGCCTACACAATATTGTAGTACATTAAACTTTAATTTTTTTTCAATACCATTATGAGGCTGGGAAATAAGCCACAAAAACCCCGTAGAGTGTAGAAATTCTTGGGTAGTTTTAAATTTGGAGTGCACCTGTCCGTCTCTCCATCTGTCGGTCTGCGCAACAACGTAATATTTCTCCGTTTAGCGAATGTCGCAAAAGAATTTGGAACTGACTTAAACTTTTCCAAGGACACGCCTACAACGCCCACACGCTAATGCGACAAAACCTTTTATTTTGAAATAAGAAAATAGTAGCCGCGCCCTCTTCATATTATAGGGCATGAGAATTTATTTATTTTATTTTTTTGATCATGCTTAGGATAACGGTGATCGGTATAAAAGATTCAATCACCACCGGATATAATTTTCTTACTTACTTGTTTTCTCTTTGTTGTTTTTTTATTCAGAATGAGCCTATTGGTAGATTGGTCGAGACAATTATTAATGGGTCGACTAAGACTATCTGTGTTTTTTCACATCTACCTCTGGACTTGTTAGGTAACTATCTCTTAAAGCAATAACTGCGTAATTCCAGGTTGGATGAAATGCAAAGTCATAACCAATGTCTCCTAGTAAGCAAGATAATCTCATCATTGCGAGAGTCCGTCTGCATCTGGAAGCTGGAATAACAAAATGGTTATAAGCTCGATTTGACATTTTTTCGTCAGAAATTCGATTCAAATCGTTCCCCAACCGCCCTATTCACTTGATTTAGCACCGTTTCGCTTGAAGCTACTTCCGAAACTAAAAAATCCGCTTTGGGGAAATGATTTTAGCTCGACTGCAAGGATAAAAACCGAAACGAGGAAGGTTTTTAAACATTTTCCAACAGTGAAAAAGAAAACTTAGACAAAAGTATCTTAGAAGAAGAAGAAGAACATAGAAATGAATAATAAGCTACAGTTTAGCTACTGTGTTGTATATACAGCAGGCTATCTCCGTCTGCACCAAAAATGTATAGCACTTCTCTACCTCGTCAGCTTTCCAAATAGAAAGGAACACTCAATAAGAAGAAAGCATACGACAAAGTTTACATTGATTGCCAATAAGATTGGCGCGTATCCAACAACGACGTACTTTTCCAACTGAATTGGATTGATGAAAATCAACGGTAAGCAACACTCCCCAGAGCTAATTATCTAGCAGTACGTTGATCATTTTATTAAGTTATTTATTGACTTAAGAAACTCAATAACAAATCAAACCAGAATTCTTGCAATAGGATAAGTAGCTCTCCCTCTTTCCTGCTTACAAAAAAAAAAAAAAAAAAAACCAAAAAAGGAAAAATCCCTTATTTTATCGGGTTCCCCTAATTGCTTTACTTCGGTTTATATTTGAAATAAAAAAACTATTGCAGTTAAAAAAATCATTTCGTGGGTTAATTGCTTAATCAAAGGTTAACAATGATGTAATTGATCTTTTTTCTGTCTCTCTTTTTTTTAATGTTGAGATCACTTGTTGAATTATTTGAAGAAAAAAAATAATGTGCTGCCTTAACGTGAGGATAAAAAAGTCCATCCTATATACGAGTATTATGTTAAGGGTGGCTTTATCCCTCATTCAGATTACACAACGACGTCGCTAGCAAGCAAGATTGAGGTAAAAAAAACCTTATAAAAAATAAAAACAAAATTAAACGGAAATAAATAATTTTATTAAAGCAGAGGAATATCTAGACTTTTTTTTTTCTTTTTTTTTTTAAATAAATTGGTGGTTAATTGTTTGTGTTGTGTTGATGTGAAGAGGCGCTTAAATGATAAGTGGCTTAAAAAATCGAGGAGGCCAATTGTTAAAAGTTAACATATTGTTATTGTTGTTCTTTTTTATGTTTTTTTTTTTTCTTCTTTCTTTTTTTAATGATAATGATCTGTTTTTTTTTTTAATGCACACATGCTGCCGCAAACAATGAATTAATGAAGTTGTTCAACACTTCCAGTAACACACAGAAGTTGTGTAACGTATATCAGCCTATAACAATAAAGGGACAACAACAATAATAACAACAACAAAATGACATAAAATAAATGAATCTCTAATAGTGAGATAAAGTGTTAAACCACTAAGAAGAAGGGATCTTTTTTGGCTTCTGTCGTTTGAGTTTTTTTTTTTTTCTTTTCTTTTTCTTGTTCTTTTTTTTCCTTTTCATTTTCCATCGAAACACAAGCCTTTACAAGGAATTGGTGGATTTTAAAGTATTAATGAAGGGGTTTGCTTTCCCTTTTCTATCTGCTTAGTGTCATTAATAAATGTTTAAAATTTCAACACTTTGCAGGCAAAGGGTGAAATATTATATAAGAGATAGAAAGGTATGCATGCGTCTTACTTGTAATCGATTTATTTATAAATACATTTATTAGTTAGTTTTGATTTTAGATGCATAACACAGAGAACGAATAAAAGATCAATAAGAAGGTGAATAAGTAACGGAGACTAAATATCATTTTCTAACAAGTCGTTGAAACGTCACGGTATCCTTTACATATGAAGATGGAAATACATCAATAAAAAACCGAAATAAAGGCAATTAAGAGTAACACACGCTAATAAATGGCTTGATCAAAAATTAACGAGAATTTTCTCAAAAATGATTTTTCATAATAAGCCAGTGATACGCCTTCATTCCTTACTCATATGGCTAGAGTTTGCGGTCGCATACCGATCGATAAAAAATTGAAATCAACGCAATCATCCCAAGCGTGGGGCACGTATTCATCCAGTTACACTTTTGAATATGAAACGGCAGAGGTTGATCTCAACTTAAAAAGTGTTCCCTGTGGAAATAAGAGTAACACACGCTTATAAATGGCTGGATCAAAAATTAACGAGAATTTTCTCAAAAATTATTTTTCATAATAAGCCAGTGAGACGTTTTCATTCCTTACTGATAGCACTTTATGGCTACAGATTATGGCCGCATACCCATTATGACGTGTGAAAACATTTTTCTTTCGGTTTTTATTTCATATTTCTGGGAATACTCTCAGAAAAAACTTTATATTTTGGTCCGTACACTTCGTTGATAGAAATTTTAGTTGATATACATATATGTATATATAAGAAATAAATAATATATATAAACAATAAACAAATAAGTAAATAAATATCAATTCTAGTCTCTTTAAAATTGCTCTTGATCAGAAAACTGGCTAGGGAACTGACTAGAATTTCTAGACTAGAATTTCGGTATTCTTAGGTTCTCAATTCTTTTCCTTTAATTGTCAGTACTTATTCCAGCGTCTTCAAGTTGACTGTTGATCAAAAATGAACTAGGGCTTCGATATACTGAAATACTATTCATTCAGTCTCTTTAAGACGGTCCTTGATCAAGAACTAACGAGAATTTGCATTTTCTCAAAGACTATTTATTTAATTTTTTCAGATAACCAAATCTTGATCACGAAAACGTAACTGAACAGAACTGTTTATTTAGCCCGTCTTACTTATCAGAGTCTCTCAAAGACCCTCGTCCAATTTCGGCCATTTTCAATAGTAGCCTGTGTGCCAGAATTTCTAGTATTTCTGCTAAATTTGAAGTCGATAGCTTTATTTTCGTGGGCAGGACAAACGGACAGATGAACATGCTTTAGTCGATTTAGTATTTGAAAGTGACCAAGAATATGTACACTTTGTGGGGTCTCTGAAACTTCCTTCTTCCTCTCCTAGTGCAAAAGTTTCGACAAAAAGCCCGAATCCTTTGAAAGCAGATATAAAAACGTACACAGTGTATGTATATATATGTAAAAAATTGTAGTGAAACTAGTAGCACGAAGCCTTCGCCACAATTCAATGATCGTCATATGCATAAGTTTTTTGATGTTCGCTTCTCTTTGTCCGTGTTATTGGATGAATGTTTTGCTTTTGGAGACAAAAGGTCGGATTGAAACAATCGCTAGTGATTGTCTTCACTCCTTGCGAATGGAGACAATTTAAAAAAAAGCAAGAAGCAACCGAAGCACGATGTACGGCAAGTAACATTAGATGGCTTTAAAAGAAGTAAGTTTTGAAAAAGATATTTCGGAGCGGAATACACTTAATGATGAAATATCTTTGTTAATAGTTGAGCTCAGCATTTTCTTTAACATTTCGAAATTTTCCTCTTTATTATTAGGTTACAGGAGTTTATATACTTTGTTATTCTATATATAGTTATTTTGTTGGATATTTCTTGCTTTCTTTTTTTTTTTTTAACACTTTTTCTCAATAGCACTATACACATACACATACTTACAACTCTAGTTTTTAGTTTACTTTCAAGTTCATTGCCAGCCGGCAATACGGTAATGAAAACATTCAGTTAGTTGTGTGTGTGTGTGTGTGTGTGTGTGTGAGTGCATATACTATGCATGCATGTACGCATGTGTGTATGCATATGTATATATATATATATGATATATAGATGAAATCCTTTATATAAGGGTTAGCTTTCTTTCTTTTAAATCTTGTGGTGAAACACAACAATTTTCAAAATATTTTAGTTTTATTTTTACACTTCTCTATGCGTATGTATATGGGTATGTGTATGTGTGTGTCATTGGAAGTGTGCTTATTAAGGAATGAAGAAGTAAGAAGTGAATGCCTTTAACACATAAATTTTTATATACACATACATACATACAAACATACATACATACGTACATACATACGAATATTGCAACAGCATAAGTGTCGATATCTTTACGGGGCAACGAAAACTTTATATATGTATGTATGTATGTGTGTATAAATGCTTGTTACAAATTGTAATTGGTCTCTTATATACATAAGAGAATATTTATTACGATATATATATACATATATATATATATATATTTTTTTTTTTTATTTTCGTTCTTATTTTTATTTATTTTCAATTATATTAAACAAAACATGGCATGCATTCTATGAAAAGTAAAAGTGTAGCGCACGCGTGCTTGTAACGAAAACCATTTCCCTTTGTACAGATAGAAGATAGTGTGTGTTCGTGTGAAAGTATATTTAAAAATAAATTAAATGCAATTAAGCTTTTAATTTTTATTTATTTTTCTATTCTTTTAGTTTTCTAGTATGAGTGAATGGACGCATTTAAAGAAAGGAGGCTTGCTTTGTCATTTTCTAAAAGGACTCTCTAACCTCAAAACTAAGTTTAAGTTAAACAGAGTAAAGTGTGTCTTGGGTAACGTTTAGCTCGAGCACATAAAAAACGTGCGTCATGTAATAATCCATTTACAGGTTATACGAGAGGTCGGCAACCTTTTTTGGCCACGGGCCAACCAATCAAGCAAAATATGAGTATTAAAGTGACGTTTGGGTCAGAAACAGCTTTCGTCTTAAAACAACGACAACAGCTTTCGTTGTTTTAAGACGAAAGCTGTTTCTTTTAGTAAATAATAATGATGTTGAACGTGTGATGTCAATTTAGTCGAGACTGGTTTATGGTTAGTTAGTAGTTTTAAGGCGAATGCAAGCTGATCGCATCTGAATTTTCTTTTTTATATATTTTATAATTTATTTTTATGCTTATCACCGAAGGATGACTGGCATCATATATTCATTTTATCAAAACGCTTGCAACGCCGGGAACGAAGCATCAGAGATCCCACCAAATATATATATCCTCGACCAGCATCAAATTCTTAATCGATTTAGGCATTTCCGTCTGTCCATCTGGATGTCTATCCTTCTGTTATAAACATTCTCCTGGCCGCAAAAATGACGCTATCAACGTCAAATTTGGCAAAAACATTGGAAGGTCTTGTACGCAGGTTGGTATTGAAAATGAGTCAAATTGGTTGAAGGAGACGGCTACAGCACCACGTGGGCTGGGAACACCTCTGTGTTTCAAGAGAAATAAAAAAATTGCTTTTTTGCGCATTACTCATAAACTGGAGCAGATAAATATACAACAATTTGAACGCATACCCTATGGGCTATGCTGTAGCATCTGTGCACAGAAATTGACCACGCCTACCACTTATTGTAGTACATTAAACTTTAATTTTTTTTCAATACCATTACAAGGCTTAGTAACAAGCCGCATAAACCCCGTAGAGTGTAGAAATTCTTGGGCAAATTTCAAATTTGGAATGCATTGTCTCTCCATCTGTCGGTGTGCGCAACAACGTAGCATTTCTCCGTTTAGCGAATGTCGCAAAAGAGTTTGGAAGTGACTTAAACTTTTCCAAAGACGCGCCTACAATGTCCGCACACCTGTGTAACAGAAACTTTTACTTTGAAAATGAAAAATATCAGCCGTGCTGGGTATAAGAGATTCGCTCACGAGCGATTTTTGATTTTCTTACTTATTTTTTTTTATAGTTTTTATGGTTTACCTGCCAGGGCTGCGAATTATGAAATGTGTTTTCATTGTCATTTATTTCATTTCTTTTTATTTATTTATTTATAATGAATTTGGAAAATCTTTTCATCGTCATGATATGCGTTTCAATCGGCAATCAAGGGCGAGTCGAGGCACGAAAATGTACGAAAAACTTAGTTAGTTTTCAAGGCATGACTAGTTTCGCCGGAAGTATCGTTTTGGTTCATTGCAAGATTTCGCAGCAAATGACTTGGCAGATAGGAGTCATAATTTCCCAAGATGCCATATTGACGGCCAATCCGGCAATTGCGTCGGAATGTTATGCTACCTATAGCGACACGATCGATGGTAGTGTCGTCGAAGGTTTGATGGAAGCAAGTTATTATCGCGAAAAAGCGCTGCGTTACTTTTGGAAATTACCTCAATTGAAAATCATTTTGGCCCGACATCCGTTGAAAATTGATCCAGAAAGATTGCCAGCATTGCCTAAGCATGCATATCAAAAAAATTCGACATGCGTTGTCGTTAGTCTCGACTTGGCCTCAAGCAAATATCAAGCACCTAAAATAGTTGAGAAGCAAGTTGTTCTTGTAAAGAGGAACGAGTGCGAAAGTTTCCTTCATAACTTACATAAAGATGTCCTGTGCTTGCGGGCTCCAGATATCTTTTGTAATGTGAATCATCATCAAGAATACTTTCAAGGTTCTCCGCTCCTCTGCAATGGCATTCTAACTGGCATAGTTGGCGAGATAATTGTCAATGATATTAATTATCCGGCACAATGTGCAAAAATATACGAGGCACGTCAATGGATAAAATCCAATATTGGATTGATTAGTCGAGATAACGCATTTAAAACGAATATAGTCGCAATCGGATATTTAGTCGCGAATATGACGATGATAAGCAGTCTAGGAGTTCTATTAGCAGAGGACAAAATACTAACGGGTAATGCACCGGACTTGTCGAGAAAAAATCGAAATTATGCTTTAAGATCGGGTGAGGTCATATCGAAAGGATCTATTGAATATGATAAGAATCAGATAATGAATTGGAGGAAAATGGAAAGTCTTGAAGATATTTCGCCGCCTAATCGAAGTGAACTTCAGATCACTGTAATCAAACTGAAGAGTAATATTGATTATGGCCGATCTCGGGAGATAAATAAAATATCGTTGGCGAGGAGGAAACCTAAGAAAGGTGCTAAATGCATATTGGTATCTGTATATCCACATTGGATGAAGCTTGAAATTGATGTTTTAAATAGGACCGATTGCATGAAAGAGTTAAGCGAGTTCGATCAAAATTACTTATGCGTTCGTCCCAAATTTGGTGGAAGATTTTATGAGAATTTTTATACCGGGACTCCAGTTATTTGCGATGGCGCTCTTATAGGGTTAATTGTACAAATTGAATATATCTGGAGAAGTAAAGCCATACCCATGGTACCAGTTTATCGGTACAAACAGTGGATTCAAAAAACTATGCAAGAACTAGGCGCAAGTGAATCGGTAAACTATAAGTATCCGCTATCAGTAGTGATCTGTTTGAGATTTTTCATCATTTTTATTTTGTACAGTTGATTATGGACATCCATTAAATAAAATAAATTTAAAATAATTAAATCTCCATATTTTTCGGAAAAAATTACTTCTTTTTTTTTTTTAAATATCTTTTTATACCCTACCTACATCACTGGTGATGCAGAGGACCTTAACTAGCTGCACTCTTAAGCCCCAACTTTCTTTGTACCGATCGATTATGAATCATTTTCTGAATCAAGTTAACAATGCCTGATGCAGAACACAAAGTGTTTTGATTTGACAAAATATGGAGTCCGTTTGGATCGGAACATTTCTACGATCCTTTCCCATGCAATGACTTATTTTGAAAAAGTCATTATATCAAAGAGATTGACGATGTTTCATATATCTTGGCCAAAATCGCTTAGCAAAGGTGTGTGGGCGTTGTAGGCGTGTCCTTGGAAAAGTCACTGTCAAACGCCTTTGCAAATTTGCTGATGATATCTTCGTTTTCGCTAAGGGGAGAATGTTTATCACGAGTACTACGCAGTTGCGCAAACAGACAGATGGACAAACAAAGAGACTGATATTTGAATTTGGCCAAGAATTTATATACTTATGGGGCTTTTGTAGCTTATTACTACGCTTTATAAAAGTAATGAAAGAAATTAAAGTTTCTTGTACTTCAATAATGGGTGGGCATGACTATCTTTTTAATCTTTTCCATTTGTATGCAATTGCTACAGCACAGCTTATAAAATATACTTTAAAATTTTTTGCATTTATTTGCTGCAGTTTATGAGTAATGAGCAAAAAACCAAATTTTTTATTCCTCTTGAAACACGGAGGTGTTCTCAGCGTACGTGATGCGTTCGTTGTCTCCTCGAACCAAGTTGGGCTATTCTCAACATCAAACTGCGCGCAAGAACTTGCAATGCTTTTGCCAAATTTGACGTCGATGGCTTCATTTTTGCGGCCAGGAGAATGTTTATGACAGAAGGACAGACAAACAGACGGACAGGTGGACATGCTTAAATCGGTTTAGAATTGATGCTGATCGGGGATATATAGACTGTGTGACATCTCTGATGCTTCCTTCTGGGCTTTGCAAGCGTGTTAACTGAGCTGGATATCCCCCTCATCCTGCGGTGATGGGTACAAAAAAGAAACAGAGCCTTGAAACAACTCTTGAAAGAAATTCTATATTATATATGTAATTCTGTAATTGATTCCTCCATTAGCAAAAGTTCCGCATAAGTTGTTAACAAAGAGAGATA
>KK499880.1:270559-283165 GCA_000688715.1 Glossina pallidipes
ATTAATTGGGCTTCCCCAATCGTGAGCTTCGCACGATTATGCGAAGCTCAATCGCTTAATCGTGAAATGGAAGCGTAATCATTGGAAAGAAAATAAAAATGAAATATGTGTAGGGTTTCAAGCAGAAGTCTACGCAATTACCGCATGTGTATCTGAAGGCAGTACAGGAGAGAGCGGATCTGCATATGCTCCGACAGCCAAGCCGCCTTAAAGTCCCTGAGAAGGCATGTGATAACATCCAGGCTAATGTTGGAGTGTCTTCAAACATTGAATGAGTCAGGCAGGCTCAATGATGTGCGTCTCATTTGGGTGCTTAGATATTCGGGTATTGAGGGCAGCGAAAGGGCTGACCGTTTAACTAAGAGGGGAATACGATGGGCCATGGTATGTCCTGAACCGTTCTGTGGCGTGCCAAGATTGGTATCGTAATGGGCACAGAATAAAGCGGACTACCGATGGAAGTAATGTGCAGAACAACGGCAGGCAAAAAGATTCATAAAATATTCCGGTAGGGCGCACAAACTAAAAAGAAGCGACCTGCACTTAGTCACCGGCTTTTACACGGGCCATAATTCCCTCAGGCACCATCTGAAGAACATGGGTATATTTGATACTGATTAATGCAGATTCTGCCAAGGGACGAGTGAAACGTTCACTCATATTCCATGTGAATGTGAGGTCATCTGCAGACACAAAGGGTTTGGCGAGCATTTTACTAATAGATCTTCTAGATTGCGATACGTTTTGCCCACGTAATTAATAATAATAATAGGGTTTGATAAGAAATCTGTAATTCTAAGTTGTTCTCTCGTTACTTTTACTAAAGTTCTCCTTAACTTCTTCTGAAGGAGCTTTATAACCTCTTTTCTTTCAATAAGTCTGTTCTGCAAAACCTCTCTGTTGATTCCTCGAGTTACGTGCACTTTGGCCAACTCCTTTGAGATGAAAGCTATGAGAGCTTATCATCCCCTGCCTAGGGAGTTGCGGCAATTTAGACGCTCTTAACACACTTCCAAGCGAAGAATCTTAATCTTCGTCGAACGAATAACGAGATTAGCTAGTTGCTTAGTATTGGGATGGAGGCGTGGTTGGGGTATGTGTTATTTCCTCGCATACTAATCTTGTTGCCTTCTTGGTTCTTGTTTCTTTTTTATTTTTAGTGGTTTCTGTTCTCCTTACATTTTCCTTTCTTCTCCTTCAAATTGCTTAAGAAAGTTTTGTATTATTTTACTTTATTATTGCACCTTTGCTAGACCTTGTAATCTATTATAATAAGACTTAATGGCTTCGAGGTTACATAAGCGCACAATAAATTAATAATTAATACACACAAATTAGCAGAAAATTACAAGATATCTCTTAGGCGTAGTAACGGAAAGTGGTAACTTATTAGTGGAAACTTATCTGGATGCCTTTGTTTTATTTTAAGAAACCTGCTGAGATTAGCAAGGCTTCATACGAAATCGAAGATGAAGGTGATTCAGCAATCTGCTTAACCTTAAAACCAATTTCATATGCGTAAGCAATATATATTATCATTTTCGTCTGTATATATAGCGTGCGATTTTAGAAGAATTATGGAATGGACAGTGGCTTATACGACACATCTCTTAAATACAATATTATTGTTGCATGTGCTTGGGTATACTACTCGAGTCTAAATTCAAAATAATATATGGGAAACATTACTATTTACCTGCTGTCCGTAAAAGTGATTTACATTTTAAGAAATATTTAGGTTTACGAAAGGAATTCTTCTTGGTTCTTTTTCGCTTAAACAAATGCTTCTTACGCACTTAAAAAGTAATTAATCTGGGAGTAACTTTTTACTTTGTACAGATTAGAAACTGCCTCTGTATAAGAAATACTAATAATTACACTGTTGGTTCTACTAGCACGATTAAACCAGTAGCCAAGAGAAAACTTTTGAAAATGTATATTATATTTTCGAACAATAAGAAAAACAAAATGTATATCACATTTTCGGACACAATGAGTATTTGTTGTGTACTTCATTTTTATAAAGCAAAGGTAAACGTCAACAATCTCTTAGTGAAGACAACATACAAATGCAGGAATAAATAACGCGGTACTAATAAGATTTTTATACAGAGATGTATGTTGGAGCTAAAAGAGTTTCATTTAAGCATTAATCAGTGTAATGGAGACTTATAACAGTTAAGCTACGAAAATGCTTAAGATAACTTACAAGCAGGACAACCTCGCACTTATACATTTAAAATACATTTAAAAGACATTCTGCTTTTCATATCCTACAAAACTAAATGTACGAGGGTCTATGCAAAGCCCAGAGGGACTTGACCTATCTTTTATTGTACCCATTCAGAAATTGTTTCCGAAACGATCAAAGCCTCCGTGCTCGTCTGTCCTTCTGTCCATCAGATATTCTTCGGTGCAGCCTATAGGCCATAACTTAGACAAATATTTCGATGGAACGCAAACGATTTGGATCGGTTCACCTTTTCGGTCGCTTCCCATGTAACACATTATTTCGATTAGTATATATACGACTAAGTGAAGTGCTGGGCAGTGGCTTACTATAATTCTTTCACTTGTTTTTAATTCTAACAAATTTGGCTGTGTCAACACACAGGAGTGTTATATGTGAGCTTGTGAAGAGTTTCCTTTAAAGGTTATATTCATTTCGATGATGTATACATTCTCTCAAGAGATTAGATGTAAAGAAAACGTTATAGTGTCTGTTATATCCTAAAAAAAAAAAAGAAAAAAAGAACAAATAAAATAAAGTCTTCTAAACGACCTCGACCTGTTTTTTAAAAAGAATAATAAAATGAAAGCAAGTTTTTTGCTTTTTTTTTACAAGTTGTTTTTTACAAATTTTTTTTTTTCATCGTAGTACATACTCTTCTTTTCGTAAGGGTGGATTTCACAATCCATGTCTTCCTACCTGAAACCATACGATATTTTTTCTAAAAACAAAAAAAAAAAACAAAAAAAGAAAATATGGAAAAAAAAATTTTTGCTTTTCAGCCCCAAATGTCATTACCGTCATCATTGCTACCCTTCCTTTCTTCATGAACATTTATGTATATGTATATATATAAACTTGTATATATTTTTTGCTGTCATTACAATTATTATGCTAAGGGTTGTAAAGCCTCTATATAACTTACATTTATATAAAAATTTTTATTGGCAATTGTTAACGTTTCCAGTTTTTTTGTATAAAGAAAAAAAAAAAATCATAACAAAAATTTTTTTTACACACATATGCAGATGTATATATGGATATATGGATATATATATATATATATGTATACATATATATTATATAATATAATATAATATATAAAATGGGTTTAAAAAATATATTTTGCAATTTTTGATTGGTTTATTCGTTCGTGTGCCCAGGTACTCTACTTGCCATATACGGATATCGATTACATTCGCATGAATAATTTTTAGCAATTAAGGGATAACTATATTCATATATAGAGTAATTGATGTTTTCATCTCTAGTGATCTATCTTTGATTTCCTCTTCACTTTACTTAGTTTAATAATCATTAACAACAACAACAACTTGAAAAAGAAAAGAGAAAAAAGACAAGAGGAGTAATGATAAAATCATGCATTTCTCATCTGATTTGAACTCCCCCTAGTCTAGCCCATAATGCATTCAAGTCTAATTGATCTACTATGACGTGATATTATTTTGCTAACATTCGACTTTGCCTAACACAACTAAAACAATGCATTTTCAAAGGGGTGCCCTTTTCAGCTTATATTACAACTCTGTGGCTCTAATGTCTTTTATCATCTCAACTTTACCTAAAGTTTACTAAATACAAGGAGAATAATAAAAATCTGAATATGTTTTGTGCGTCTTACTCTTTGCTAATTTACACTCGTTGCCATTCTCTCGATAGCCTACGACTGAGGTCTGTGAGAAAATTCGACTTGACGCAAACAATTCGCAACGAATTCCTGTTAGTAGGAAGGCGTATTGAAAAAGGATGACTGAATCTTTTAGATAAGCGATATTCGCAAAAAGCATTTATTTCTGGTTTCAGTTTCCGCAGAGAAATTGAAGAACATTCCACAAGAACATGCAACCCGCCACACAATTGATGACAAAAAAAGTTTGATTATTACTCTATCCGTATATGGGTTTATTAAGCCTATCATACTTTGTTTTGTCTTAATATTGACAAGAGATCATCAATAGCGCTTTCAAGCAGCTAACTGAGAGTAATCTGCGGTAATTTGATACTTGAAGATATTTTACTTACGGATGGAGTATTAGTATTAATAGCAACAGACGTAAACAGACTTTGTCTAGCAAAAGTTGCCCGAAGCTAAGATGCATGATTTCTTTTTAGCAACATTCCGTCCGTCGATCCAACAGTGCTTTTCTCGTTGTTAACCAAGTTAATCAATTGACTAACAACAATCTTACAAATATACATTGAGTTTTGGATAAAACTGAGAATACGTTTTCACATACGGCGTAAAGCGACTATGGCAACAGGAACTCTTTACCCCGCGCTCTTAAGGCTCTGATTGCAGCCCAATACTCAGGATCCATGTTAAAATTGGTTGAGAATTTAAAATTTGCTGAGATCAAAAAAACACCAAAATTCCGCAAAAAGTTTCCTAATGGTAAGGTGCCGGTGTTTTCGAAACACAAAAGGGCCAATGCCTGAGCGAATTAAATGACATCGCTTGTTTTGTAGCAAACGAACAATTGCGTGGTGGCAAGTGCCCTTTTGCCCAAGCTTAGGTACATTAGTGGATGTCTTTTGCCGATAATGAAGTTGCTGCAGCCTCTTGTGTCTTGTGTATTTCCTTTATCGGGAAATATGCCTCAGCAGTGAGGTGGCACTGCCAGATAAAATTTCGACAAGGTTTTAGTTTTGCTGAATGAAAAACTCTTAAACTGTACTTATTTGGTGGGTGAACGCATTACTTTGGCTGATATTATTGTGTTCTGCAGTTTGCCAGATGTAGCAGTGCAGTCCACCGCCCGAAAGCCTTACGGAAGTGCCAGTCGTTGGTTTATGACTTTGCTGAATCAGTCTCAGTTTAGAGCCGTACTTAAGGGTTTTAAAGTTTATGAGCGCGCTTTAGTTTTCGGGCGGCGGTGATGCGAAACAACGAAAGGAAAAAAGAATCCCAAAAGAGGAGAGGAACAATTTGTTAAAGAAGGAGCATAAATTTTCAAGTTTTCCGTTAATTTTTTTCCTTTATTTTGGGGATCGCTGTCTCATTATTAAGTTCAATAATTAAGAGACTGAAAGCTGAAAAATAACTTCTGAACATAAATTTCACACGAATCCTTTTAAATACCATTCACCATTAGTTGAGATAGACTGCAAAATCGAAAAAATTTCTTAATTATTTGCATTAAACAATGTAATCGTTATTGATGTTTACAAATTTTCATCAACGATCCACTTTCTGGCTCTAACAGAAACCTTTCATGTAGCTTTTGTTTTCTGCATAGCAGGAAAGACTCTTAAAATTGAATTAACATGACATGTGTGTGTAACCTGGCAAGTTAAGCAAACAAAGGACTAACTTGCGATAATGACAAATAAAACCGTGATGTAATTGACATAAATGGCTGCATGCGACCATAGCTCTAGGGTATTGATTGACTTAAGCTAAACTATTACTGCGGTAGAATTGTCAAAGGGCAAGTGCCCAGCAATAACTTTCTAAACTTAATTCCGTATCCGTATAAGAACTCCTTTGAATAGGCAAAGAAAATAAATACAAAAAAATCCCGAAAAGTATGCAATTATGCGCATTTTAAACCGTTCGCCAATAGTTCTAATCGACGGATTTACCCCAAACGAATTCGATTTAAACGTAAATGTAGCAAAAGGTTCGCATCTTTCCCCGTGCTTTTCTTGGTAGGCGTCAACGATCTTCTTTGCGTGATAGGAAACACTACTTAGACTGTCATAGACAACAGCAGTCTGTGTCACTTTTTCTCTTAGATTAGGAGACAAAACAGTACAACAAGTGCTACATGATGAAGGACACATTAAATCGGAAATCCATGGGGCCAAGCTAACAGTGTAAATTGAAGAGCCACCAAAACACTGTGTTCTCTTTTGGGCACGCACACACACAGGAAATGATGAGCAACTTCGGCTCTTTCGTGGTGTCAATGTAGAAGAATCGGTGACCCTTGATATTCTCGGATGCTCGTTGGATAAAAAATATATTCGTATTGTCGAAAGAGGCAGTCAAGAACTTTGATTTTTAAAGCGGTGCAAGATACCCATACTATTTACACCGTCTACATCCACCCGTGTGTGGGCGGGAGCTTTCAAATCTTATTTGGAGAGACTCAGCAGCGTACAGCAAAAGGGCCAAATGCTCATGGATGGGAAAAGAGTATTCAAAACTCTCGACAGCGTTAAGCAGGGCAACTGTTCCACAGAGAGATAGTAGAGGTTTGAAAGCAAAGATTAATTTATAGTATTTTGCAGCGAAGATAAGAGTAATAAAATCTTCAACAAGAAAATTAAATTTGCTAAATATGGACTACGTCTGACGCCCTACAAAAAGGGACTTTGGTTAGCGCTATGCCTTTATATGAAAACCAAGGTGTAATCTTTAGGTTATTGTCATGAAATTGAATTAATGATTGTTTTAAACGAAGTGGTGTAGGGTATTTCAAGGGTGGCCTTGCGTGGGCTTGGCTTTTGTTATGCCCTGCGTAAAAATGTGTCTGTCCTGCATACGAACTTCATGATATTTATTTAGATAGTGAAAAGTAAGCGTTGATTACAAAATCGATCGCTTGTGGAATTTCTTTCAATTTCAGTTCTCTCTCCTTTTCTCTCCTTTTTAATTTACGAATACTGCAATTATCTTAACATTTCATCGTCAGTACTCAAGCATCTGTGATCTCTGTATTAAATGAGTTTTTATTTTTTATTTTTCCTTTTTCTTTTTTTCTAACGCCGCCTATTAACCCGCATATGGATAATTAACGATTTTCTTTACTTTGAAAATTTTTTTTTTTGTTCAAAAGCATGAAAATGTATTTTCCAAAAACAAAAACAAATACCAAAAATGACTAATGCTTACGGGCAGTTTGCCTTATGACCTAAGTGAACCACTTCATGAGCACATCGGCTTTTGCGGTTTTCATGATTTGTTATGAAATCAATTTGCTAGCAGTGTAGATAAAAGTGAAATTTATTTTAGTAAATATTTCTATTATAAGCAATTTTTTACAATCAAGTCTGAATGGCGATAGCAAAGCCATTTGTGAACACCTAGAAGTGTATAAGAATCTATAGCCTTAACGCGCACAAGTATTGTTACTTTACTCGTGAGATCATCGCTAATCAGTTATCGAAAAAAAAAAAGCTTAAGCAGAAGAAAATTGAATTATGCGATTTGTTACACCCGAACATAGGCAATCGATATAGGAATCCACAATTTTGCATAAATTAAATCGCTCTGAGATATTAATATCTAAACTTGATGTGAAAATGAGAAAAGTTCTCTTTCGGCAAAAGTTCCATCGATGAACCTAAGTCGAATTTGCATTTTCAAAATATCGACATATATCGATATATATAAAGTTATATCGTCATTCAAAATACTAGCTTGTCTAGCTTGTCCAGCTTGATTGGAGTCGTTTTAAACAGATTATCGTGGCCACAAGGGTCTTTAATAAAAAAAAATCATTCCAGAGAGCACAAGAAAAATGAAAAATTCTGGATCACTTCCATCGACAAAGAAGAACTGCGTTCTTTCTTAACCCCAATCAAAAAGAAAACCCCGAGAAACCTAGAAATCGGTGTACGTGAGCACTAAGTTTCCTTGCATTGCTTTCTAAGCGACCTACCTCGGATTCAACTGCCAAAGCTAAACTAAAACAAGTAAGAAAGTTAAATTCGGTCGGGACCGAATCTTTTACACCCACCGCCGTTTACCCCAAAACAAATCAAAAGAAGTAAAAGAACAAAGCTTTCATGCTCTATAACATGAAGTGGGCATGGCTGATTTCTTCTATTTTCAAAACAAAAGTTTTGGTCGTAGAGGCATGTGGGCATTGTAGGCGTGTCATTTTAAAAGTTTAGCTCAGTTCCAAATTCTTTTGCAAATTTTTAAACGATATCTTTCATTTTTATCGCAAATACTTCAAAGATGCGCAAACAAACAGATGGACAGACGAACAGGGGGACATGTTTAGGTGCATTTCATATTTGAAATTGGCTAAGAATTTATATATTTTATTTTTGCGGTCAGAAAAATGTTTAAAACAGAGATTATGCAGGCGGACAGACGGACATCGATTGAGAATTTGATGCTAATCAAAACTATACACACTTCGGGGGGTTTCTGATGCTTGCTTCTGGACGTTGTAAACGTTTTGACAAAATGAATATACCTTTCATCCTTCAGCGATGGATATAATAAAGGATTATTTGAGTCCTTTTAAAGCGTCGTCGATGCTATATTGTAAAGTTTGTGTATCTATCGTCGTGAATCTACGCTTGTATGTGCTTAATATGTCACAAAGTATTTGCAATCCTTTTTTTTTAATGTCAACTGATCCGTTTAATCCGTTCATTAAAGTTCTATGATTACGCAATTCCTAAACATCAAACGTCTTGCGCGATTCAATATATATAAGCAGACTGCAGGCTCACACAAGCAACATCGTGTTCGCCCTGAGTCTAATAAATAGAAATATATACATATATATATATATATATATGTATATGAGCAGACTACAGGCGCAGACAAGGAACTTCGTGTTCCCACTGGGCCTCTTCTCTGTTTTTTTCAGACGAGGGGAATCATGTGCTCATGTGCTCATGTGCTTAATGTATAACAAAAAGAAGAAGAAAATGAAGAAATTTTGACTATCGTTAAACAGAGTAAGTCGTCTCCTCCTTTTCGAGAGATTAAAAAATCATTCAAAAGTTCTTTTTTAACATGCAATTTGATCGATCGCCTTATAAACGAAATTAATGATCCAACGAAATTTAAATACTCGATCAATGCTTATCGTTCTTACATTAGTTTTTTCCTTGCTTTCTTCTCTCATGACTGCTTTTCTTTTCCCTTATGATTAAAGCCTAAAACTGACCATTTGGTTCGTTAAGAAGAAAACTGTAAAAAGCCGGAACAAATTGTTAAGTGGTGCGGTTAACGCTATCGATTTTTTACGTTTGAATAAAAAAACTGCCCCATTGATAATGGGATGAGTAGTTAGTAAAAAGAGAAAATTTATTAATTAATTTTATATTGATAGATGCATATTTAAAATTCGGTCGCGTTATAAAGTATTAAGCTTTTTTTCTCTCTGCTTTTTTGGAAGAAGAGGAAGTTAACATTCCGCTCTTGAAGCCTTAAGTAGTTAAGTAAACTTACATTACTTATGGTAGGGTTGCATATGTTAATCTATCATTTACAAAATCTAATCTATGTAATCAATGTATCTGTCCATCTGTCTGTGCCTTTGTTCCCTGTCAAATTTGCCTCAAATTTAAGATGATTTCCATCGGAATGTATTTACAATCATCGCCCATGTGAAGCTCTGAAAACAATGTATGCAAATGTCAAAATATGATCTCATTGTACGTGTGTACATGTAGTAATTGAGCGCATAACTTGTGCTGGTCTGCTGAAGGAAAAAATATTTTCATTGCGTTCAACGGTTAAAGTCGCGTTAAGAAAAAAATGATTCTACGAAAAACAAAAAAACAAAACCAGTGTAAAATATTTAATCGTCGGCTTTATCCCTTTGTAACGATACAACTTACCTTTAGACGAAAACGTAATTTTGGTTGTAAACTGCAGCCACCGTGTACTGTAAATGCGAAAAATCTGTGCTGTCTATGAACAAGAAGATTTCCTTTCTTCCTTCCTTCAATGCACTCTACAAACGTTGCCATGAATGAGGCGAAGAGCACCCTGTAGCGTAACGCCCCACCTGACTCGTGGTCAGTTGCCATCCTTGTTGGTTGTGTAGCTGACAATAAGAGACCATTTGCGTCCACTTTCCATACATCAAGCGGAAACAGTCGGCCATATTATCAAGGGATTGGGGAATGTCCGTCATGGAGTCGAATGATTGGTAGAATGGGTGGCGAAACAAAGAAACAATTACCATAAAAGGCAACCACGGGAAAGAATCCTACACTCAGCAAAACTAAGGCCTACACAAAGCTTGACTAACATTATCAAGAGGCTAAACATCTTCCCATTAAAAATTTACTCAGTCGTATTTAGTTTCTGCCAACACAAAGGGAAAAGCAACAAAATCGAGGTATTTTCACAAGCGAGAAGCGTAAAAACTATGACGACAATGCATGGAAATAATTATGATCGGAGCAAGTGAAACTATGACACATAATACTCATCAAAAGTATCTAATGAAAAGTTGGATAAATGAGCCCATCCGCCAGAGACAAGGAAGGGACAAACGGCTCGAAAGAAACGTTAATCGAAGCGAAGAGAAACTTGTCAGTTTGTTCAGGACGATATTGTGTAGAATCGTAGTTATCTATCTCTCTCTCTCTCTCTCTCACTGTCCTCACTTCTTTGTCATCGTCGTTGTGTTCCAAGTGTAGGGAGCGTTTCCTTGCTGATAACTAGACATTGACGATTGAAAAGAGATAGACAACAGGAACTTGTTAGGAAGAATGGGTTCTTAATATCACACCCGAGCCCTGTTCCCACCTTGATCACGTTTTAAAGAGATTTTTCAGAAATGAAGTAGATTTTGCTTGGAAGATTACCATTTGGAACGACGATATTCCATGCCAAAAAGTGCTGTTCGTTTCGAAAAAAGGCGGTGAAAATAATCTTTTTTTTTTTTAAGGTGGAGATCATTAAGTATTTTTTTGGCAAAGAGAATAGGCGAAGAGATCGTATATAAGAAATTAGAATTTTAGAATTTTATTTTGATTAGGCTCAATACTTTTTCGGCAAACTATAGAATTGAAATGCACGTCACATTGGTCGAATTTACCCACCGGCATATCATGCGGCTAACTAGGATATTAAACACCCCTGCATTAATGTCCACTCGTCCACTGGTTAGTTGCTTTCATTTTCACAATTCATTATTTTTTCCATCTGGTTTATATGTTTGTTTATGTGTGTGCGTCATTAATGATTAGTTGTGAAAATGACAAAAACCGAGAACTCAGTAAAAATCATAGAAAAAAAGTGAATTGTGAAAAAAAAAAAAAATCTTTAGGAAAACTAACATCTGCTTGTGATGCCAGTCCGGTCATTGTAAATACAAAAATTTTGTATTTTATTTGTAATTCTAGGCATAAACACGCGTCCACAGTATTTGTTGTTGTTGCCGTTGTGTATATTTTATGCCATTTTTTCCGGCATATATTTTCTTCTTTTTTTTTTCTTTTTTTCCTCTTTGCTTTCTTTCTCTACCAAAGCACACGTTATTGATATTTTATAATGTCCGTTCATATTATTTAAATACAAATACATATACATACACACACACACACACACCTACATACAAATCGGTGCAGTATCCGTATATGTATGCATACGTATACAACATATACATGCTGTGCATAGATACATTTGTCCGATTGTCAGTCAGTTGGCTTGTCAATGTAAATAACTGCTTTCACAAGCATCGTTTTCACTTTCGTGACAATGCTCAGAGATAAAAACACACAGCTATAATATTTATATATATATATACATATATAGATGGGGATGTGTATACAAAAGAGTAAATATATGTAAGCAATAATTGTAAGTATATTTTTTGTTTTTTTTCTTGGTGAAAAATGGGAAAGGGGGGTGGGGGGGATCTGTTCACACCAGTACCTCGTTCTGTTTTGTTGCTTCTACGAGTTTCAAGGCCTTTGCCCTGGGGTAATAATATTCCTTGGTTTCGTTTTTGACTTTTCCTTAATTTTTCTTCATCCTCATCTTAGGATGCTATGGTTTAGTTATCCAGCAACGTGGACCAACTCGACTTGTTGTTAAGCTTTTATTTTCTTAGTATACATAAATAATGAGGCGAATAATTTTGATTTGATTTTTCTTGAACTCCTCGTAGGTCAATAAGAAATTCATAAGTAACTGTAAGCAGCTCATATGCAATTCTTTTATATTTGTTCCTATTATGTTTTGTATTTTACAGTTGTGTGCTTTCAAAAAAAAAAAAAAAAAAAAAAGTTTCTTTTTCTTAATATTCGTAACCGATTCATCAAAGTCAATAGTTGTTGTGTCGCTTTTCAAAGTATTTAACCGATTCCAAGGACCTACACTACAAGCAAACAATGGAAAATATTTTTTTTTGTTATAAATAGCGAGCACATCAGTTGCGTGGATCGTTTGGGAGCCGTTTTACACCAACTTTTTGCGCGGATCATAGAATATATTTAGATCTTTATTAAGTTAAAAGGTTTGCGAACAAGTCTCGCTTATTTTTTCGCTAAACTTTAAAATGCTCCTCCGCCTGCAAAGAATTTTAGCTATGTAGTTTTTTGTCTGGTTAGAAGGATCCGGCTGAAGGCGGAATGTCACTACGATCTATCTAATGAAGTTGTCAGCTCACAGTTTTCTATTTCAATTGTCGCGAACTTTCTCAGAG
>KK499880.1:306256-318692 GCA_000688715.1 Glossina pallidipes
AAAACCTCCCTCTTTAGTATCACTAATATATTCGTTTTTTTTTTTTTTTTTTTTACTGTGATTTTCTTTTCTTTTTTTTATTGTTCTTTGTATAATTTTTTGTTTTTGTTTTTTTTTTTTTTTTTTGCTTATTTTTAACTCAAACCACCATTTAAAGCACTTGAAAGGGGTGGATGGCTAAAAAAAAAAAAAAAAAAATGAATATATTAGTGATACTAAAGAGGGAGGTTTTTTTCCACTTTTTTTTTTGAAAAATGGTCGGAAAAAGTACACGAAGTACACACAATTTTCTTCTTGGTTTTTTTTTTCGCTTCACCACTTTTTTACGCTTGTATACTAGAAAGTCTCGTATAGAGAGATTGTATGGGTGGGTAGGGAGTTTAACAAATCACCCTTAAGTTTTTATTTATTTTTATTTTATTTTTTCTTTTAGTTAAGTGTATGGGTGGGTTGGTGTTTGGGATTAGTTTTTTTTTTTTGGTTTTAAAGCCACCCGTTTTTTAAGGAATATTATTTTATTTTTTTTTCTCACAACTTTTTTAACCAATCACAAAACAACACAGTGTATATAGATAGATAGGTTCGTTCAGAAGCATAAGTTTTTTGTATAAAGAGATTTCTTTTTAATATAAATCAGATTTTTAATTATGTGTATGTAAAGATATATATATATATATATATATATATACATATATATATGTGTGTTTTTTTCTGTTCTTAATTTCTCTCCTTTTCGATGTTTTCTTTACATTTCGTTACAAAAGTAATGCGTTACCATGAAAAGTTGTGTCAAATATTACGGTTAGAAAGTTAGAATGCAACTGATGTTACAGCCTTAATAACACCCTAGTTTTAAACTCTAGGTAAGTCTAGGCAAGTTATCCCTCATCATCATATACACACATAATACGCACAAACAACGGCATATACAACGAAATACACCAACACACACAGCCTCCTAATTATTTACTCACTCTTCTCACATCATATAATCAGCTCTCTTACTCGTTCTCACTCTCGCGGGCTCTCATTTTTACGCGTACCATTATCACAGATTTCTATGTTTTTTTTCTTTCTTTCTTTCTTTCTTTCTGCCTTTTCCTTTTCTTTTTTAGAATACCTGCTGCTTGTATAACTCGCTCTCTCGTATTTTACTGAAATTTTCTTTTTTTTTTTTTTGTGTATTCTTCCTTTTGTGATTTTTCTCTTTAACATTAATCCACGAGAAAAACGCGCCTTTAAACAAGTATTTAATATATATTTATACATAAGTATATATATATCTATCGTTAAAACATAAGATGGCAAAATTTTTCCGTAAAATCACTTTTAACGATTTTGTGAAAAAAGACAAAAGAAAAAATAATTTGCGAAAAATATTCAAACTTAAGTTAAGACTTAAGTTAACAAATAATCTTCTCACTCTTTTATGATGCATTTTTATTCGCTCTTTTACGATGCATGCGAATGCGAATGCATCGCGCAATAAAAGATGTAATAAAAATTTTTGCTCAATATTTCATTTCTTCGTTTGGACAAATATTTAACTTAAATTCCTTTGTTGTTTGATGGCCGGACAAAAATCTTTTTATTCTGCTAAAGAAACAAATATCATAAATGTAACGGCGGCACAAGTGACCTTTGCATATATGTAAATTTACCTGAACTGAACTCTCTCTCTCTATATAGGTAACTTTTACTCTTAAGTATAAATTTCAAGAAAATAATTTTCATTTTTTTTTTTTTTTGTCCCTTAAATGATGCAATTTTTTGTTTTATAAAAAAATGAAGTAAATTCCAAGCAAGCAGGGAATTACTGCTGCCATCTCACTACTTAAGTAAAGCATAAAAGGATCAAAACGCTATATTCGCTATAATCATAAAACTAATGCGCGTTCATTATCGGAATTAACTTGAAGATTTCCTTTTTTGGCCGCTATCCGGCCGCTGTAAGGGGTGAAACGCTCATTAACTTCTTGAAAAATCTTAAATGTTTCTTATGAAATATTTTGTAAAACATTTATGCTTAGCTAACTTGGTCGTATTCAAATAAATATTGCACTCACAATAAAAATATATGCAAAATCGAACGGCCTTGAGCGAACTACACCTTACGAACTACACCTTATACGTTGTTTCCGTTAGATGAGTTAACCATTCTATTACAGTTATTAGATAGCGGTATTTGCGTTATGCAGCCACCCCTTAACTGTACCAATTTTTCCAGATTTTAGAAAACCTCGCCAGCCGTGGACCAATTCCCTTTGAATTTAAATGAAGGTCTCGATTTTCCGATCAGAACAGACATCGGAATCGGCGACTTTGATAATATTTTAAAATTTCTTTGTGATTATTTTAAAAAAACTTTTTTAACTGCAAATCCACCATAGGTCGTAGCTATCTGTGGGCTCTTGCGACTCATTATGTGTACGCCCTACGAAACTAAGCACGATTGGTGCGTGCGTGCGACTCGTTTCAGTGGGACATCTTATTTATCGGAACATGAAGCCGACCAAAAGACGTTTGAAAGGCTTTACGGGACAGAGCAGCAAAAAACGTTCTGCGCATACGATTTTAAATTTGAAAAATATTACCTGCCAAAGTGCCCCTCCAAAAATCCTGATGTTGTCGAACCAGTTGATGAACGTCCCGAGTTTGCCTGTGTTTTTCAAACCCGCCTAGAGACTCTAAATCTGCTGTATAGCGCGCAAATGGATGGTATCATGAGTCATGAGGAAGCTTTATCTCTGTGAAAAGACAGTATTGCAAGCAAACTGTATATGTTCTAAGGCGTTCTTCTTCTTTCAGCGATTATAAACAACCGAATTGGGGACCACTGAAATTCGTGGAAATTAAGGTGCGGGAAGGTAATGCGGACTTTTCGAGATTGTAAGGTTGCAATTTCTTGCCGCATTACACACCTAGGTAGGTATATAGATTTTTGATCTGATTTAATAAAATATACCTGAAGACAGATGTACAGGTATACATATAAATAAAGACTGATTTATGTGTAAAGAGATGATATATAACGTTATATATGTATACGTGCATGGGCGCATACGTCCATTTACGTATGTTTGCATATCGCATCAATACGGCATTTTTGCAAGGACTTCGCCATGTCCATCTGTCCATAATTTGTGGGGTTCGCGAATACCCTCTTTTGATCGCAAAAGATAAACTGAAAAGTTCGTAACGCAGATCAACTCGGCTGTTGGGTGAAAGCCAACCACAATCATACAAACTCTAGCTTATAAAACAATACAAATAATTTTCGAAACTATTCGAAAAAATGGTTATAATGGGCCCCTTAACTTTGTATACATTGAACTGAAATTTATGGCAAAGTGACACTTAAGCGTATCTAAAATCTAAGTGGGCCAGTCTGTTAACAGGTAACAAGGCATTCTAGTGGCCAAAGATTGAAGATTGCGTTTTATCTTTTTCCCATTTCTGGTAAACAAAGTTGATTTGAAGCAATATCTATAATCTTGGACTTAATCTTAGCAAAAATAATAAGTGGATTTAATTATAATCGGCTTTCGTAGCCATAAAGAATCAAACATGACTGAAATATGACGTCAACAATCGTAGTTCGCAAGCCGCGTGGCGAATAAAATACCTGAGATAGGTTTGAATTTTTTAATTTTTTCTTTTTTTTCTTTTTGTGTTTTACGTCATTGACTTTATTTATCCTTATTTTTGTAAGATTCAAATTTGGGTTTTTCTTTTTATCGTTTTCCCAATATATTGTTATTATTATTAATTTAGCCAGAGAAATAAATTCTAACACTAAAACCTTAAAGCATTAGCATGTAAGCAGTATTCCGGCTTGAGATTTGAACCTACGACCATTGAAATGTTAATCGAGATTTTTCGTCTTTGGCTGCTTGGACGGATTTGTTTCCTATATAACTATAGTGGGTGGTTATAAATTTCCATATTTTTTTAAAATATTTCCCTTGAATACCTCTAAGGTGAAATGTCTCACACCTATGATCAAAGAATTGATAAGAAGAATAGGATCAAAGAGTGATGTTTTTCTAATGGAATTCGGATCAGAAGCGAACATGACGCCCTTAACTTTAAATTACGTCAGTAAAGAATAAATCGATTTTGGAACGATCACAGCATGATACAGCTTCAGTTTAGACTCATCTGAACTTAGATGATGCATTAATATTAAAGGCTTATATTAAGCCTTTAGGCTTCTCAGTTATGCCTGAAGGTAAAAAAGAAGGATCTTAAAACTATGCAATCGATAAGTCAGCATAGCACCAGCGCATGCATAACCAGAATTAGTGAGCTGAGATTACACCGTCTTCAGTGCAAAAATTTAATTGATTTTTCAATATCTTTATAACGCGCAGAAACAAGCTTCAAAGATCCCATAAAGTAAATAAATTCTTGGGCAATTTCAAATTTGGAATGTACCTAAACCTGTCTGTACGAGCAATTTTGCATTTACATTCTCCCGTTAGCGAAAATGAAGACATCGCTTAAAAATTTGCAAAAGAATTTGGATTTGACCTCAACTTTTCAAAGGACATGCCTACATCGCCCACATGCCTCTATGACAAAAACTGTTATTGTGAAAATAGAAGAATACGACTGCGCCCACTCCATATTATAGAATATGAAAATTTTGTTCTTTTACTTCTTTTCTTTTTTTTTTCTTTTTTTTTGGGGTAAACGGTGATGGGTGTAAAAGATTCGGTCCTGGCCGAATTTATTTTTCTTATTTGTTATATATTACAATTTATTTTCGGTGACTTGAAATTATCAAAGGGGTCACTCGATCACCCGCGGGTCATAGGTTGCCGAGTATCGAAGATTTGTTGCATTCATTTTTTGGTTTCTTTTTGAGGAATACACTTCTATTGCATGGTGTTCATCTATTCGAAATGAAATCTTGTCTCGAAAGAAATCGTGCCTTATGCTTTAAGGCAAACGCATGAAATTAAAACAGATCGTTACTTGAAGCTTTACCTTCGCTTGGGTAACGTCGCTTCATCTTAAGCAATTCTTTCTTATTATTATACTTGGTAAAGGACATAAACTTCAATGTTTCCGTCCATCCTTCCAGGAAATTTCTTTTCATAAAACTAAGCAAATGTAAATTCAATTTTGATTTATTTAATCTACTTATAGACCTTTGTAAAATTGGAAATGACATTTACAACTAACTGAATGTCTTTGTCGGATTTGGTTTGCCGAGCACTCTCGAGCTAATAGATAAACTAAAATCTTTTAATTAAAGTCACGTTACGACTCCTTAATGTTATTGTGATCAGTTAACAAGCTTTTGCACGTTTAGGCGAACGTGTAATGCACGTTTTTTGTGAGTTTGTGCAGATGTTTTCTTTCTTTGTTTTTGTGGTACTTCACTCTCTGCGTACAAAGAAGAGTAAATGGTCAAGCCAAGTTCCCAGATTCCCAGATAGAGAGTAATGGCAGACAGTTTTAAAAGTACATCATCCGTTCGATACATGTGCGGTGGCAGATGCCACGTAACAAGTCCGGCTTAAGCACGTCATATACAAAAGTCTTTCAACATTCACAAAAGGAGTTTAAAACTATCCTTCAACCTCCCAACTTTGCTCAAAACGGTTATCATCACAGGTAATTTATCGATCATAAAAGCTTTTCGAAATCCATTAGAAGCCAGGATTAGTTGCTATGTTGGGCTTTTGGGAAATGAGCAAACTAACCTGCCAGGTAAATCTATGGCTTCCGCATCATTAACTACGAACGACACCATGGAAAAAATGAATCTTCAAAAATAGATTGGAAGAAAGAGACTGAAGAGATCCTCTCTCCCTTCAACTTTCGTTGAAAGCTAGGATGTTTTCACATACATTCACTGATTGGAGCATCAGTTTTCAAGCAAAATTGTAGTGAGCTCATTCTCCTCTGTCTGGAGTATGCAAGCAAGCAAATCTTGCATTACCTTTGGACCTCTGAAAATCTGATGAAAAGAGTTTACCAAACCTTTTAGCGATAATTTGAGTCGACGATATACTTAAGCCGTACTCGCTTAAAGTNACGATATACTTAAGCCGTACTCGCTTAAAGTCTACAATTTATGAAATTCTTTACAGTGGATTATATTCATTGACTTCTTGTAGCCTACGCTGTTTGATGTCGAAGGTTGTATTGAGCAACATCCAGAAAGACGCACCTATTATCATACCGTCTGTCCCTCTTTTTCTTTTGTATTCAGGCTACAAGTCGCGATTTTTGAGATATTTTGCAAAAATTTGGCTTAATATTCATTAGGTGAGGATTGGTTCAGTTGTCCCTATCATTCCCCATTTAACGTCTTATTTTGGAAATTTATTATATGTATAACTGTAAAGCGGTGTAAAGCCACGGCCTACTATAGTGTTTTTTGGATGTGCGTGACGTATATTTTTAGCAGAACGTTGTCAGCTGCACAGCTGTGATGACTCTATTGGATGGAAAATTTAAAAAAAGTAACATTTCTTGCTGACAGACCCTATATGTAAAGTCAAGCTTTAAAGCTACAAGAACACGGCAACACGAACTCTGACGCTTGATGCTTGACACTGTTGGATATGGCAAAATCATAAGCAATGCAGTGGTCATTATTAGTTTGTGCGTAGAGTCGTCCCGGCACAGGAGATGACATCGCATTAAAATTTCGTTCGTAGTTCAGGACATCACTGCTTATTTTTTCAAATTTCTTAAACGTAAGCGTATCATAAACAATTAGTTAAGAGCATTGTGGCGACCGCATTTATTTTATAATTAATTTAATAATTTTCTTATATTTTCCGCATAATTATAAACATTTAATTTATGCATTTTTTTTTCTTCTCTTTACAGAAAAATAAACGCATTTTCCTTGTTAGAGAATTTTAATATGCACGGAAAAAATGTGAAACAAAACAAAAAAAAAAAAAAAAAAAAAAAATTGAAACTATAAAATAACAGCAGCAGCAATAACATATGCCATTAATTTTGATGTCATATAATTTTGTAAAAAAAATTTATAAACAAAAAAGAAAATTTTCAAAAAAAAAAAAACCCAAAATTCAAAACTTAATGTAAAGTAATTGTTGACAAATCTATGAAAGAAAAAAGAATCCATATATATACATATATATATATATTTATATATAGATATGAACGTGAGAAATATATGATATAAAGATAATTTTCTTGCCGTGAAATCTTCCTTCACGCTACATCCACGGCACCCGTCAAGTAAACACAACAAAATCGATATCTTCCGATGTTCTATATTGATTCTTAATGATATATATATATATATATATGCAGCGAATGTATATGTGTACACTGTCTCTCTGGGATAGGTCCACGTTTGCTATTTTGATGCAAATGTTTGTGTCGTTTATTGATTTCTGCGAAAACGTATATTGATTTCTGCGAAAACCTATTTGGTACAAACATTTCTTGATCGATTAAGAATATGAGGTTAGAAAGCAGGTCTCATCTGTAGACAGACACGCCCTGCATGTCGAAGAAACTGAATGCACCTACGAAAACATCGAGAAATTTTTCATATTTTTGTCTATAACTTGCGATCCCATGAAGATATTTTCAAAAACCTGTGATCCAAATGTTCAACCTTGTATTCTTATTCGATCAAGGAAGGCTTGTGCCAAAATTCAAAATCCTGTCTTCATTTTTGCAACTACGTCTGGCAAAAAACACGAAAAGCAAAGGTATTCATAAGTTTTGTTGTATAGATTTGTGGGCGTTGCAGGCGTGTTCGGTGTTTGAGTCATTTTCAAATTCTTTTGCAAATTTGCAGGCGATATTTTCACTTTTGCGAACGAGAGAATACTTAGTGCAGACACTACGCAGTTAGGCAGACGAACAGACGGACATGCTTAGGCTCATTACGACTTAAAATCTGGGCAAGAAAATGTGTAATTCAATAGATGACCATCCATAACCATCTCAGAAGCAGTGAAGGTTTTCAAATCACTCTCAGTCACATATGTAATCAAAGGTTGTCTTAAGGTCCTCTGCTCTATCGCGATTTTTAAACACTTAAACACCTTCGAACGACATCCCTAGGTGTATATTTTAATATATTTAGTGTATTAGAGGAATTAGAAATCAATCGGTTAGATAAACGTCGCAACTTCTCAACAGAGTGCTCTTTGCACTTGGATGATCGTTTCGGATTACTCCGAGGAAAAGTTCGGAATTTTAAGTACATAACGTGTTCCCAGTAATGGATATTTTCTCCACCTTCTAAAAGGTTCAAAACGTGTATTAAGTCAAAGGAAAATTTGTTTTTGGAAAAATTTACAATTTTATGCATTTATTGCGGCATTATCTTCTAACCACTTTATCCCTCGCTATTAAGTGTCGTTCGTTATCTATTACAACCTATGTCAACTTATTTTAAATCCGTTAACTGAACTAAATTTCCTTTCGATTTTTTTTTTGTTTTTCTTAATATGAGCAATCGATTAGCGTATGTCCTTTGTTCGTATAACGCGTGAGGGAATAGAAAAAGATAGGCAGACAGTGACAGCTGGCTCCTGTAAGTGTGTGCATTTCATGTCTTCACCGACTAAGCACTCCAAACTGAACTCTACCGTACCTGAGATTTGAACCCGCGAACACTAACTTGTTAGCAGATATTTGCATTCAAAGAAAGTGATCCTTTGGCTGACACAAAAACTTGAAAAGCTCGCCTTATTTCAACGCAAGGAAAAACAGGAAAACATCATCAAAAAAACTGCAATAGTATTGCAGTTTTTAGACTCTTGGAATCTTGGACATCCAACGTCTGAATAAACGATTATTATTATTGAATGGATTCAAAAACAGTATGCAAAGAAAATTGGGCCTTCGTTCCATACCATGCCATTTCCTCTCCTCGTGGCATAAAGATATGTTAAGGGTGTACAACAACTGCAAGAACTTGACGTACACCTCTCTTTTATGTACCGCTCTAAGCTTATCTGTCTGTCCGTCCAGCTGGCAATCTAATTTTTCCTGTTCAATCTATGGATCGTAATTTTTGAAATACTTTGATGAAATTTGGCGGCGCGAGATGATTTGACTCAAGGACGAAAGCTATTGAAATTGGTTCGGAACGGATCACTTTCGCCTGATTTTGGAAAGTCGTTATGTGAATGATTGTGTTAAGCGAAATGGTGTAGAATATTTAAGGCTGGGCGGTGGCTCACTATAATTTTTTCACTTGCTTTCATTTAAGCTCAACTGAGAAGAATTCTCTTATACACATCTAGATGTGTATAAGAGACAGGATTTTGGAAGGTCGTTATATGAATGATTGTGTTAAGCGAAATGGTGTAGAATATTTAAGGCTGGGCGGTGGCTCACTATAATTTTTTCACTTGCTTTCATTTAAGCTCAACTGAGAAGAATTCGGATTGCTTTTCATTTTCTCAGCAATGTTGTGTAGTAAGGGAAACTTGTTGTTGCATTTAAATCAAGTTTCTATTATTTGTCTAAACAAAGGGTTAACTAACCAAAGACCAAAGTAGCTGTACAGACAGGAAGTATAATTAAATGCATTTCGGATCTTACGAGAATCAAAACAAATACATTTGCATTTCAGATGATGTGAAATCGATTGACTTCAATCTAAAAAAGAGCTTTAGTTGGTGTCCTTGTGCGGATATGAAGGTAATGCAGAAAGAGGTTGTGTTTATCATAAAGAGGTTCAATATTATTTTGATTATCTAAAACACATATGATTTCTGCATGCTACGAATATTGCAACGAATTCAATATATCGTCAGAGTGCTGTAGTAAGCATAAATACGCAATCTGTTAAAGATCTCTTGCTTATGTGTATTGTAACGATGCAAGGTGTGCATGTATTTGTGTGGGAACACACAAATTAGAGGCCAAGTGTAAAATTAATGTATGTATCATGGCGCAGATACTTACACGCACTCAGGCAACACCATTGCCCCGCCAACTACATTGCGAACGCAAAAAAAAACAAAACAAAACAAAAACAAAATCTAGCGAAAAATTAGGAAAAAAAGAAGGAAAATCTTTTAAGAAATCTATTTGCGCTTGGGGACGAACGTTAGATACCACGCATCTAGTTAATGTAAATAATATATGAAACTAGTTAAGTTTATTTATTATTTAGAAGGCGTGATGACAGGCTAACGACACTCACTGGCGTGGTTTGGGCTAAATTTTACTTCTGTTTTTTCGGTTTATTGTGAATTTTGAGCGCTGCAACTTACAACTTAGTGGGGAAATATCTCAGAAACAATGTGTCCTCTAGAAGGACAGACGCAACTTTTACTATACTAATCAACGCAATACCAATTTCTGATTCGGCCTAAGCTTACCTGTCCACTTGTTCGTTTTGTATTCTTGTGTTGCAAGTATTTGTACAGATCGCACAGACGTACTTTGCCCTCAGGACGAACGCCATTGAGAACAGTTCAGATCCGACCACTTTTTCCCCCACTTACCTTGCGATTATTTTAAAAAGTCATCATGTGAATTGTGGAATTAAGTGAAGTGGTGTAAGGTATTTAATGTTAATGGTGCCTTTGATAGGCAGCTTTAAACCATCTTTCAATTTAATTTGTCTCTTACGTATCCATTTATTTGTTTTTTCTTTTTACTTTCGGAACAATGTAAAATAATAGACAATTAGCGAAATTGGGATACTCAGTGATAATCGATCGGACAAACGTACCGTCAGTCGGATAGACAGATGGACAGAGAATTAATTGGCAAAATAAAGTGGAGGGAAAAGTAACAGAAGCGCTTGGAAAACCAAGAGAAATTAGACGGACATATAGACATCTAAATTGAAAGTCTAGTGCAAGGTTCAAAAAACAAAGGCCTGGCCGAAAGAGCGGACAACAACAATTGGCCGATTGATATGGTCAATCGAAAGGACTAATAGGTAAAGATGGACCATTACCACATAGACGAACCGCTTCCTATATTGCTTGGTCGCGAGTACGTATGTTCTAGGAAATCTTTCAATACTTATTGCTGGGCGTCAAGACTGAGACAATTTAATTAGCATACCGTCGAGCTCTTGTAGTACCCATAGAAGAGGAGAACTCATATCATGCAAATATTTCAATTTTCATAATAAATTTTTTTTATTATAATTTTTTTTCGATTTGTTGTTAATATTATTGTTGTTGTTTTTATATAGTGACGCAGTACAAATTCTTTCTTTACTCTTTCATTGCTTTCAGTAAATATTGGAAAATATCAAAATACAACGTGTGCCTTATTGCCTGCCTGCTCGCCTGCCTGCCTGTATGCATGCCTACCAACCTGCCTGACACATCTTTAAAGAAAAAAAATTCTTTTAGACAAATAATTTTACACAAAACTTATTGCATCGACATGAACGCAATTTAAAAAATATGCATAAAAGTAAAAAACAAAAAAGAAATCTATTAACAATAATTGATGCGAAGGCCTACGCATCGCGACCTGAAGACTCTCCCGTTGTTACTTCTTTAAGTAATTAGTACGAGATTTATATTTAAACGGCTTTATCGCCTATTCTCACACAAATACTCAAAATTATCAGAAGAAAATCCTTAGCAAATAAATAAAATTTCAGCGATTATAAGATATACATAATGATGTTATCCGAAATGTCATAGATTCTCAGTCTATTCCGTAATTTACTTTTGTGATAAATTTCAATTTAAAATAAATGAAAACATTTTAGTCGGACAAGGTCGCCTAAGAGATACGCTTTGCTATTTCCCCAGATGCAATTCTTCACTTGTAAAAAATAATCTTCTTCCTTGATGAAATACCAAAAATTATACCAAATCCAAGTGGATCCAAGTTAAATTACTATCACGCATCAATCGAGAAAATCATTTACAAAATTTATCGGCACGAGTGTCAAGGCACTGTTCGGGGGTTCAAAGTAAGTTCTCAAGTAAGGTAAACTTTTCCTTCAATTCTCTATTTTTTTTTTTCGCTTTCCTCTCTTCTTTCTGATAGTTACAGGGGTGGGAGTCCTTGATCATATATATATATATATATATATATATATATATATGTATATACATAAAGGCTTAGCTTTCGTAAGAACAACCCGATCACATAAATTTAGTATGCCAGTGCAGTTTTGCCTCTTCACCGTAACACGTATGTATCAAATTTTGTAGCGTGACAGACGGACAGACATGACTAAACTAAATTCTGTTTTACACAAATGTCGTTGTTTCCACGCTGCAAATGATCTGGGATACAATTAGTGTATTTATTATCAAATATTGAGTCGACTTGGGCTTTAGTAACACTACTCTTTACGGGCATATTATGGACATGCAAAAGATCGCTCAAAAAAAAAAAATAAAATAAATATTGAGCTTTGAGTGAAAAGTCAAAGATAAAATTAGTATTACAACAACAACAAACAATTAGTTTGCTACATGACCGA
>KK499880.1:334228-411543 GCA_000688715.1 Glossina pallidipes
TAAATATTTTTACATATTATTGTTGTTCGATGGAAATCAAAAATTCAAAATCACTTTTACTTTCTATTGACTGCGAGCACACAAGCGTAAAACTTTTCGCATTAGGTTTCCTCGCTTCCTATTCTTCCTCAATATGTAAATATCATTGAATCTTTATAAAGAATGAACGAGACAGAGAGAGAGATAGATAGATAGATAGAGAGAGAGAGAGAAAGAGCGAAAGAAATATTTACCTCATATCGAAGATTAAGTTATTATGGTAAATAATAAGGAAATCATAAGGATATCAGATGCCCTTATAAAGAAGATTCATTAATACATCATTCCTTAAGAAATGAAAGGCGATCGTGAAAAGAAAGAAATTGTTCCTCGGTCTCCCGCGTTAAAGTTAAATTCCGATCATTATGCTTCGCGTTAGGTATAAATATTTATAAATATATACTAAAAGCTTAACACGTCCCCTTCACATATTGCAACTGGACGGACACGCCTTCATGCTATAGCATTCATATGAAACAAAACATGAGAAAAGGGAACAATGAGGACATTTTTTTGTCTAAATTAGGAAAAGAAAAAAAAATTATATCGGTTTAGTAGCGATCTACCCATCGGCGAATTTTCGCATTTCTTCAATTTTGCCTGTTTGGGTCTTGTGTGCCAGGAAGAGCTGAACAACTGATAATCAGAGGAAGCCATGTCTGGTAAGTGTAGCCCTCGGTGTAGCAGAACTTCCCATGCGAGCTGCAACAGTTGGCAACTGGGACAGTGGACAACTCTACCAATAAATGTTCAAAAAATGACATTTTCAGTCAATTCGTGTCGCCATCGTTGAACTCGACGCCCGCAATTGGGATAGGATGGAGCGGCATCACCATTAAGTAAAACTCGCTGATCAGAATTTTTGCAAACACCTAATATCTCAAAAACGGCAGGCTCTAAATTAAACAGAAGAGAGCAAGATGGACAGACAGATGGACAGATATATTCAAATCGATTCAGAAAATGAATTATGACTCGATCGATACAACAAATGGTGAAGGTGGGTCTAACTCAGATGCTCCTGACAATCTTCTTAATATACTTTACACGATACGTATATACCGTATGTGTACAGTGAGTCTCATTAATATGGCTTTTTTTCCGATGTAAGGGGAAGGACATGAGGAAGAAAAACACCTTATTATTAAAAATGAATATTTGAAGGGGTATCCTTTTTGCTTAATAACTGCTTTCAACATATTTTGTATAATTTGTCGTGTGTCGGTTGTGAGCAGGGATCTTGTTCCATTTTTCTTTGAGTCTGTTTTTCAAATCTTGGACGAAACAGATTGAATGTTTTCGCACACAGCGATCTAATTCATCCCACATATTTTTGATGGGATTCACGCCTGGGCATGATTGGGCAAGAGGGTGAAGCATTTTTTCGCAGTTACATAAAAGTCATGCTTGAATTAAGCGGGACTTATGCTTGAGGTCGTCGAATATGATTGTTTCCAAAATGCCAAGTTTGTCCCTAACAATAATGAGTTCATCTTTAAATAATTCACTATGAACGCCAATTATTCCATCTGCATGGACTCAAGCTATAACATGACCATTATAAAGCTAAGACCATTACAAATCGTATACGAATGGAGCTCAGTTAGCTTCAATATCGAAATTGTGTAGCATTTACACTATTTTGCATTTCAATGAAAACTAAGTGTTATGGCATTTACACGCGCGAACGTGTAAATCCCTTACGTTAGATTACTGATGAAGAATGATTGCAGGTATTGCAGGGATTGTAGGTCTCTTTTGTTTTGTTAATCCTTTCAGCGGCTAAATCTTGGGCTCAATGCGTTTACAAAATACAAAGTACTCGTCACACGTCGTAGCGATCGACGAGAAATTCCCAAACGGCAAAAAAAACTGAACAAAGTATAGTGAGCGGATAAGCGATGGATAAGTGAATTTCGTTGATTTTCAATCGACACCTTTTCCTTCCTTATCCTTTATATCCTTCCTAGTTTTATGGAAAATTTCTACAGCATTACGAATTTATAAAAATATTTGCTTTATATGCCTTTCAGTTCGATTTTTAGATATTTTATAAAATATTTCCATAGTCACTGCTAACTCTTATGATAATCATGAGCAGACATACATACCGACATATGTATATGCTTGTGTAGATAAATAAATATATCTAATTATTTAATGTTTGCATAAATTCATGTCACTATACGTGTACGAGCGTATGCATTCTGCGTGTACGTGGGTGTATGTGTGTGTGCACGCGCTTTCTTTTTTATGTTTTATTGCATCGCTGCATAAATATTTTTAATTATTTTGATATAGATATCGTTTGTCAATAGATAATTTACTGTTTTGCGCTGAAAATATTGAATAAATTTTAATTTTTTATACATTTATTTATTTATTTATTTACTTATTTTTTCTTTTAATTTCTTTTAACACAAAATAATCAAAAATTTTTATTTCACCGACAAATTATTCACAAATTATTCAAATTATTTCACTGGCAAATCAAATATTTTTTATTAATCGTCAAAGACTCTAGACACACAGTCTTGAGGTTTCAAAGATTTGAGCAAACTTTGTCAGTCCGTCCGACCTTTGCAAGTTTTTGGGAAACTTTCAAATGTACAAAAATTGAGTAATTGACGTTAAAACTTGATAGACCAGCAAGTAAGAAAATTATAATCAGTCGTGACCGAATCTTTTATACCCATACCCATCATCGGTATCCTAACGAGATGAAGAAGGTAAAAAAACACAATTTTCATGCTCTATAATATGGAGTAGATGAGGTTGATTTTTTGAAAATAAAAATTTTTGTCACATAGGCGCGTGGGCTTTATGGACTTGTCCTTTGAAAAGTTTAGGTGCCTCCCAAACTTTTTTGCAAATTTGCAGGCGCACGGTAGAATGCTTACCACAGATATTGCGCAGTTTGGCAGACGGGCAAACGGATAGACAAACAGACAGACATGTGTAGGAGCTTTCCGCATTTGAAAATGGCTAAGAATTTATAACCTTATCGTTGAAGCCGGTTTCGGCGCGCTATAAAGGTACTGAAAACACAATTAAACTTTGATGTACTATAATGGGGGGTAGGCGTGGTTAATTTTTTGCTGGCACTACAGCAACGCCGTTAGAATATACGCTCAAATTTGTTTACATTTATCAGCTACAGTTTATGAGTAATGAGCAAAAAAAAACAATTTTTTATTCCTTTTGAAAGACAGAGTTGTTCTCAGTTCAGATTTGGTTCATTTTCAGCACCAAAAGTGCGCGCAAGAACTGCCAATGTTTCTGACAAAATTTGAACTCAATAGATTTGTTTTTACGGTCACGAGAATGCTTACAACAGATATCATATAGACGGACAGACAGACAGACAGACAGACTAACATGCTTAAATCGTTCCAGAATTTGATACTGATCGGGCATATATATATGCTTTGTGAGGTCTTCCCTTGTGGGCATTACAAACGTTTTGCCTAAATGATTATACTCCTCATCCGTCGGTGATAGATATAAAAATGTAAATCCGCGCATATGCATACATAGGTATACAGTGGAAATAATATTTTCGTCTACAAATCATGAAATTATGAAATATTGTATAACATGGACTGTATCCAGTCTTTCAAAAGCAGATAAAGCAAAAGCTATAACCTGAGTGCCCTCGAAAGAGTGAATGAACATAGGAGACGCCTTTAAGAAATGCTGTTGCTGTTCCTGTTGCGTACACACATTCTGCGACTGGAGGGCGGAAAGGTAATGACTTTGCCTTAATCGCCTTACAATTTGAAAGTGTAATAAGAGACTTTTAATAAAGAATAGAGAGGAAGGAAAATGACCAAGCATGGCAAATAAACAGCCTATGATATGATTAATGGATGAAAGCAACTATGGCTTGAAAATTACAAACAACTTTACAATACATAAGCATTCCATATTGATGGAAGGTGTGATCGAAGGACCCTGCCACGGAGTGTAGGCCAAAATCCTGCAATCCTTATTTTTAACGGATGTATTTGTAATGGATTTTACATCGCTTGAAGTCCATCAGTCCGTTACTAAAATGCTCAAAGTCTTCATGATTTTTGATAAAATTCCAACTTATTCCAAGCAAACAGATCTCTCTCAAAGCTAAGATAGAAAGAATTTATAACATCTTTACCTGTTTCAACTTCGGGAATAGAAAGAAATAACCATTTAAAAGAAAAAACAAAAAACATACTCATAAATATGAACCAATATGTAAATAATCCATTAGGTGTTGTTATTACGATGCCATAAATGCAACATCTAATCCCTTTACGGATATGTTTAGCGTTTCGCATTCGTCCTTCACGCATCGTGTCCTTTTCAACATTATTGACAATGGAAATTAGAGCAACTGCACGCAGATTTTTAAAGTTTCTCTAGCGCTAGGATATCTTTTGTTTTTTCTTTCTCTTCCTTTTCCATGCAATTCTTTTGTTAATTTTTTCCTTTTCTTTTCTTTTCCTTTTTTTTTTTTTTCTTCTTTCGGTTTTTATTTTAATCCCACGCAATAAAATGAAGTTAATGAGCGAACGAGCGAGCGAGCGGATCTCGCATTTTATAAAAATTTTCGGGAAGAGATTATTTTTTGTTAGTTTTTAAAATTCATAGAAAAATGCATCGAAAACATCTTTTGTCATTTCTCGTGGTGATCGTAAATCATTTCGTGTAAATCCTTCAAATTTTTCATAAAAATTTCAAAGATATTTAAATCGCAAGGCAAAGCACTTTCTACAATTAGTTAAGCCCTTTTGGTATTCACGACGCTTCTCACCTAAATTCCGCTATTCATGCCGCAAACATTTGGAATCTTGTCATTCAAATAGCAAATCTATATAGATAGACATATATATTAAATAAAAAAAAAAAAAAAAATTCTTATATTCTTTTTATTCACTTTTTTTACATTTTCTCATAGTTCATTACTTTTTCCTAAAGATCTCAATTACCCTTTATACGCTTTCCTGCAAATCATAAACTGCAAGAGTGGCCTGGATGTAGAGGAAAAGCAGACTCAATTAGGAAAAGGGAGGGGGGAAAGAACAACTGACTGTCAAAAGGACGGACAGAGGGAACTTTATACTCGCGCGGAACTTTGGCGTATGCAGAATCGGAAGATCGGACCACGGGAAAGCCGAATAAGCCAAGTGATGTGTAAGCAGAAAGTAAAACACACGGGCGTACGAAAAAGATTCGCCAAAACTCTGAGCTCAGAAGTTCGCCAGAACTGACTAGAGAACAGCTAAACGAATGATGATAATGATAAGCCAAGAAAAGAACAGAGGAACGACGGAATGAAACTAGGTATAGAAGTACACACCGACGAGACGAGCTTCATTAATGCAAGTGCTAGCAGTGGATAAGTGAATAACTTAGAAGATTGTGAGCCAAAAGAAAATGGAAAGGAAGAAGACAAAGGGACGGATCCAAAGATAAGTAAATGAAAAAGCTCACCGCCGTAAGAACTGACAATGGAGATGCGAAAACCAGCAATAAAAATGAAGGTGGGGGAGCGAAGAGAAAGTTGAACAGGCGATCGAGAGACCAAAGTAAGCGAGCAGGCCGAAGATATGCAGATAAAATTCACGACAAGAGTAAAAGTAGACGAGCGGAAAGGTAGACAGGTAAAAAAATGAAGGGAAAGATAGACGGATAAAAGAGTGGAGGGATGGAACGATGAACAGGCGGCAAGATAAGGCGGATGGATGGAAGGACAAGACTTACGGGAAAGAGGTCAGCTCAAGGAAGAGAGTATAAAAGCAGAGACCGAGGGAAGAATAAATGAAGGGAAGAACAGACGGGCGGGTAGAGAGAACAACAAAGAAATTGATAACGCAAACGGATGTAAAGACCAGCGAATGGAATCGTAGACCTACGTAGTTAACTTGGTAGTAATGACCAAATTTTTACATATCAGTTTCCATTGATTAGTTTAAAGACGTTTATGGGAGCAAGTCTTGTGTATATATTGCGGCATTACATACTCCCTCCTGTTGAATCGGAACAATTTCTCGCAGTCAATTTTGAATATAAGCTCTACGTATAGAAGATGACATATTGCACTCAGCATATCGTGCATGTGTATTATTTAGTTTTAGTCAATGAAACATAAGCTATCCACATATGGAATCTATTCTTATTTTAACATCAGCTAACAATATCTATGTACGTCAGTATAAAATACATATAGGATAAATAAAAAAAAAAAAAGAAAGAAAAGAAATCTACTTCAAAGTCATATAAAATTTGTCTTGTTATTATTATTACTACTTAGTTAGTTTTCGAAGGCCAGGCTACCTGTAAGAACAGTGTTGGCCAGCAAGGATTATATGGAGTGGAGACGGAAAAGACAAAAGTTTGAATAGAAGAAGGCAAGACGGACCGACGGAGAGGCAAGACATAATTCAGTGCAACGAAAGATGGGTCATTTGGGTGTTGCGCACAAACTTAATGCGCGTCCTCATACCCCAAGTGGTGTAGCACCCTAATGTATATAAAATTTGTTAAAATTCATTCAACACTCAACTGTAACTTAATTGTAATATGTTTGGATCAACGGGTATCTATAATACATAAAACCCTATTTGCATTGTCAATAAACACAAATATAATGAGAAGTAGTCTAGTCGTCAATTTTTATTCCCTACACCACTTGTGGTACGGCACATATTAACTTTGTACGTTTGGACCTATGTAACACCCAGAAGGACGTAAACTACATCCAATTATTTATCAATTTTTTTATTGATCTAAGCTTGTCTCTCCGTCTGTTGTCCGTCCATGTTATTTAATCAACCTACAGGTCGCAAATTTTAGAGATATTTTGATGAGATGTGGTAAACTGATGCACCGTGACCCAAGGGCGAACGCTATGGAAAATGTTTGGAATCACTCTACTTTTGCGCTCACTCCATATATATAAATATTTATTTTGAAAATTAATTATAAAGAAAAAAATTGCATTTTTTAAAATTTCTCAACGGAGGTCATTGAGCAATAGTGTTTTGGTAAATTTGATTCGGCTTGGGAAATATTTTGATCCTCCTCTCGTATAATCGTTTCTAGGAAAACTGAATCTTTATATGGCAAATAAATGTAATGTAATTTTTAATATTTCATGGTGAAAACTGATTCGCAAGGATAAATTGACAAAGAAATCAACCTTGCGGAATATGGATCATGTAGGTTTTGTATTTTGGATGCCACCGCGTATAAGTATTCTCAGGAAATGTAAGCCTTTGTAAGCCAAGACAGCGAAATTTGACGTAAAAATGAACTGAAGCAAATTTAAACCACATGGATTCATTTCTTGGATCTTCTTGGACCTTGGATTTCTCGTGAATATAGTAAGCCTTGCAGAGTAGGATTTAATTTTTAATATTTTGTGGTGAAAATTAGTCCTTAGTAGCAATTTAGCACAAAAATTAAATTAATAAGGGAATTTGGATCACAAAGGTCTATTTTGAGACTCTAATATATATAGGGGTTATCATGAAAAGTAAGCCCTTAAATGACGGGAAGGTCTATTTTCTAGATTTTACGACAGCAACTGAAAAGCGATAAAATTTTTAGGAAATAAATTAAATTTATTTCACTTTTGATCACGACATGTGATGTGGTCATCAACCAATATGTTCGCTGACATCCTTATATCGGTCGATTTGTGAAATGTTTTCCAATTTATTTGTCTTTAGCTTTTATCGGGAGACAGAACGTTTTCGAATTTTGGCATCCGTTCATCCAATTTTGCAACATATCGAATACTTTGTGAATATCCAGATCCCTGCGTGTTAATCGATCCATACCGTTTTGTATCCGGTTTTTGGGTTCCCTTGTTTACCTGGCCTTCACCTAATTGGTTTCCCTGACGGCCCTGCTGTCATTCCTGCAATTGCGAGAATTTCGATGAAAATCTCAAACGTGGCACATGCAACATGAGCTCATCCATCCTAAGACCTAATGTTATATATTAAGCAATGGCTGTAGGCTTAGAGCAGTTAAGTGTTTGAAATCACATCGAAAGAAAACGCGACTACTTTTGTATCGTTAAAAGCAATAAATCGAATCATATATAAAACTGATCCCGAAAGTGCTCTCACTTTCGTATATACTTCTTGGGTGGCCATAGTGACATAGTGACATACAAACAGATTCGTTCCACAGATGATTCTAGATTTCTTACTTATTACACATATGTATGTATATGCATGTGCGTATAACATGTTTATGTTTGCTTGACTTAATTAAGCATAATTTAAATAAGACCCCAAGGGATTTGATGGACACACAAACACACGAGCACATGTCTACCGAGAAAGTCAAATCTAATATCAATGCATTTTGAGAAGGACGGATATATGGAGAAGTATGTGTGTGCGCTTGTGTGCGTACATGTTTCAGCATACATTGTTTACTTTCATATAATTGATGTAATTGAGTGCAATATTGCACTTTTGTTGTTTTTTATTCTCATTATTAAATTTCATGCAAGAACTTTATAAACAAAAACGTCATAGCAAGCGTAATTATTACCAAATTAATTGAAATGTTCGCGGAGTGGACCCCATTAATAGGGTAAGTTTCTTCATATCCTTCCTGATCGTCACTGTGGTGCCTTTATGTACAGAATACATTTCCTAAATGTTTGCCCAAATTAAAACCCAAAACACAAAAAAATGTTGAAAATTTGTACGGAACGCGATAGCTTTCGAGATGTTTTGTCGCTCGATATTATAGTTTGACATTTCACTCCAATATATTAATCAAGTTGCAAATATGTTTTCATAACTGTATTTCTTCTTCTTCTTTTTTCTAGCTTTTTATGGCCAATCAGTCGCTATATGATATGTAAATGTAACGCGGTAATGGTCAGAAAGAGAGATAAGGAACGAACAGTAGCTAAGGAGGTCCTTTCACTACAGCCACAGTCACACGCCGCACTTAGTTAAGGTATTCTTCATTGAAATGAAGATCGATCCTTCATTACCAAATGTCTTGAAAACTGGCTTTGAGGTTGGATAAGTTGATAGTGTTACTTGAATAGGAATATAAATAGATTTTGCTTAACTCTTGCGGGGACGGGCCTTTAACTTTTAATGTATACGAACCAGCCACTTAGCAATGAAATATTAACGAGGCACCGTCCCCCTCTCCGCACCTCTCTCTCTCTGTGGTGCCGATGAATAGATGTTATGTGTTTACCGTCCGAGCTGTCACGGTAGCTACAATCATACACCACTCGAAATTGCAAAATAGTAGATAGAGCTGAATATTGAACCCTTATTACTACATGTCTTACAAAGCTTTCCGGTTGGGTAAGTTGATAGTGTTAAGTGAATAAGAATACAAACACGGTTAGCTTAGCTCTTATTATGCATACCTTTAAAGTAGATAAGAAAGCGATCCAAAAATTTAGCAATGGACTGATAACAATGCCCGTCTCCCTCTTCCCTTCCCTATCTCCATCATCCATCTTCTTTATCCTGAAACATCGATATGCATTTTGCAATTTTCTTTGCCTATAGTTTATTCGCTTCATTCTGAACATTTGCGTTATTAGCCTGTCATATAACCATTGCGGTCCTTCCTTTTTTTTTTTAATTTTCTTTTCGAATTTTTTTTTTTTCTTTCTTTGGAATTTTTGTTTGTTTATTTAGGTAAATAGCGGCTGCAATAACCTTGAGGATGCGTGGAATGAGCGACATAAAACATTGTAGTAAAAACGTTACGCTCTATTTGAAATTATTGAAATGCCTGGCTCTGTTTCCCTAAAAATATCTATTTAGCTGCTTTTTTTTCAATTTTTATTTATTTCCGAAAATTTTAAATAATAAAAAAAAAAAAAAAAAAAACAAAAAACCAAGTGTTCAACGATTGATTTAGTTTTTACTACTTTAACCCTTTAACTCGGATTTTGGGCAAATCCTTGAACATATATATATATATATATATATATATTGTGGCCTTCTTCCTTTTAAAAAGTTCTTCAGGGATTTCTTTTTTTCTACACATATTTTCTTTTAATTTTTTTTATTATGTCATTAAAAATTTAGTTCATTTTCAATTGTTGTTTATTTTTTGTTTACTTTCCTGCATTTATTTCTCTTTCCAAATCATTTCCAATTATTTCCTAGAAATATTATTTCAAAAATATTATTTTCTACTTTCTTTGTATTTTGTACAAAGAAATGCGTTTCAAAATAGAACAACTACTGGGTAGGTAGGAATCGCGATTACCAAGTCGGTCTTCGTAGATTCAAATGTCAGTGCGATAGAGTTTAGCTATTGGACCTATTATGTATTGTTGTATTGATAGGTTGTAGCTATTGTCAATACTCAGCACACACTAGGCTACGGACTCCCCACATCCTTCCCTTTCCTCACTTCGTTCTGACTGTCTCCATATTAGACGGCCTTTAGAAACAGACACACACACACACACACACACACTTCAAATTTGATTGCTCCCGATCTCGATTTCTGAATTCAAAACAGAGGATTAGATGGCAGCTCGGGGCTCTCGACCCACACACGCCCAATAGGCTAACCAAACTATTGCAAAAACCAAATTATACGATATTTCGATCATTAGCCTGACTACGGCAACTTTAGCTTGCTCACTTACTAAGATTGAAGCGGACAGGGATCAATCATACTTTCGACGAGCCATGTCGCGGACCATTATCATCACATCGGTCAAGCATACTATCGACAAGCCTGACTAGTGACTATTGATTACACCGAAAACTTTCAAACTAGCGAACGATATAGCTGTCTGTTGTCTGTTCGTCTGTCTAGATCAATTATCTCTTAAAGAGACTAACATCTAGTGATAACTAGGAAAAGTAATATAAGGTAAGCACATTACCGAAAACTAAGGAGACTGACGATCAGTTACAATATCGAAAAGTTCGCATCCGATCTTTTAGGTAAATCGAGACTAGCGACCAACACAATTTCTTATTCATCAGACTGCATTCAGTGTTGCCTAAACAGGCTACTACGTAATCGCAACTAAGCACAAACTGTTGGAAGCTATTTTCTATAATTTTCTATTAAACTGGCTTTCGACAGCGAGAAAGACCATTAGGAACTAGGCAAGCTAATGACCACTGGTGTTATTGTTGGCAAATGATTAAAATGAAAATTGCCAGAATATTCTTCCGACTGTCTGACCCGATTAATTGTCGCCTGTCTATTGGCAAATAGAGAAACTATTGAATATTAGATCAGTGGGAACAAGAAACATTATTAGATGACTATCATGAACAGTGACAGTGATCACCAGTTATCCAAAAGATACGTGCAAGATATTCCACGAGAGCTGACTAACGTTAGCCACTTTTTGTTTCCAAAACTTTTAGAGAACTTTTAACAAAAGTACTTTTGAGTTTTGTATCCATTGTTACGGGATGATGTAAGAGTTCAGTGTTTTTCTTTTCTTTTTTTTCTTTAAAGCAAGACCGATGTATGTAAAGAAATTAAAAAATGTTACACTTTCAAGGAAACGATGTTTCATGAGGCTTGATACTTTTTCAGTTTTTTCTTTTCGATTATTTTACGGATAAAGTATATGTCAGGACACAAGTAGCGATAGTAAAGCAGACATATAGCATAAGCATGGCATGGCATGTCGCCATAAAAGCCATAAGCTATTCATGATGCTTTATTGCTACAATAATTAGAAGAAAGTGTATACCGTGAAGTGGTTGACTGAATCTTCTTGGCCGCGACTTTTGCATGCGTACTCCCCCACCCATTTCGCAAAATACTAGCATGTCGGGAAACGGTTGCAATTGTAGCGCGTAAGCAGAGTTCATGATCCAGTTACAGCATTTGCAGCGTGATTTGCTGCTTCGCCGGCCTTGAGCAATATGCGTGGGTGTGTAAGCTTAGCTAAGTGAGTCACTATTCCAACTCCAAGATTCAACTAAATGATAAAGCATTGCATTACTCCATACGCCGTCGGCCATATGCCACATAATACGTGTCAAAGTAAAATTCACTTAACAGTTTGTGTCGATGGCAAAGGTGTTTAACATTTTTCTCGAGACTCGAGAGAAAACTCGGTAGTGCTATTGTGTTTTTTTTTTTCAATTTTTTTGCGAATAAACGATTCGTTCGCCATTTTAAGATGAAATAAGTGTGAAATAAAATTTTAATATCCTTTACGCATAAATATTTTAACGTCAAGCAAAAAGGTCAAGCCACTACTACTCCTTGTAGGTAACCGAACAACAAGGTCAATATAACTGAATATCCTTTATATTATATATATATAGATGTATATATGCAAAACAAAACAACCCCAAAATCCTTTTGTATTTTTTTTTTTTTTTTTGTTCCTCTTCGTTTCCAATGTGTTTATTTGAATTTGAAAAAGTGATATTGAAAGCAAACCTAAAAAAAAAAAGAAAAAAAAATGATCCTGAAAAATGATCATAAATTATAAAACGAGCGCCAGTTTTCGCAGCATCTGATTTACGGCGAAGCAAATGTTCCAGTTGTGATATAGAGCTAGCTAGATGAGAAAAAGAAGAAGAGGAGAGAATGAGGTTAAGAATGACACGGCCAACAGCCGTTACTTACTTACTTAACCTAACCACCCCTATGCGTAGAGTTTGCATAGGTCACGGGGATTTCTTGCTTAAAATCTTATATGTGACCCCTGAGGAAGCCACCAGAAGTGAGGGGTAGCAGCTAACTAACTAGCTGCCATATACACACAAATACACAAAAACAATGGCAGTCCGTTGCCGATTATTTGATTTTCTATTACTCTTACTATTATACTATTATTGTTGTTGTTGTTGTTGCCTAATCATACATAAAAGAGAGAATAAAATAAAAAAAGGTTGACCAATTGCTGACCCCTAAGACTGCCTTGATTATGGTTTGCACAACCTTTCTTCTTTTTTTTTTCCGATAATAATGTGCAAAATTTTCAGCAACAACAACAACAATAACGTCAACGGTATTGCTTAAAACAGCGAAAAGCATTAAACCATTCACTCGTGTTACGTACATTCGATCACACAACAGGGGTTAAACTAATGTAGAAAAAAAAAATAAATTTTTTTTTTTGATGAAAAGTGTGAATTTATTGTCAAATCACAAGAATTTCTTAATAAAATCTGTCGTATGATTAGTGGTTAAAAGTATACCAACTTTTGTTGTTTAATTTGTATAATTTTCAGGAAAATCGCTTTTTCCCAGCATTGCGTAACTCTTGGGTGACGAAATGCAATAAAGAATTTTTTTCTTTTTTATTCTTATGATTTTTTAATTCAATAAATCAATCAAGTGATGGCTGAAGAGAACAGAGGCGAGAGAAAGAAGTTCCGAGGTGGTCAGTCTAGTGGGTATGTGTCCAATCGATAAATGCCGTTACCGACTAACCACTCATCATAGGTACGACTAAAGAAGACTCTATCGAACTTGAGAGCTGAGCGCGCGCATACTGCAGTTTTTACCTACGCGACTGTTCGGACGGATCACTATGACTTCTCTGGATTTGGCAATATCTCTACATATATATATATATACATTATATATACATTAATATTTATTCCAGCTTTTCATCTAAGAACTACATGAACTCTTCTTCAGTTTCAAAAAAGTTCGGTAATAGAGGAGACTTTAGTTTCTTTAAATTTTCTGGGCTCTCGACGGATAGATTCATTTCGATCAACTGTCAACGAAGCTAGAGCCTAATGGGAATGAAACGTATAGTGTAAATTTTATCAATTACCAGGAGCGTAGAAACGGCTTGAAAGAAAAATTGTTTGAAAGAATCCAAAAATGTGAAATGACAAGAGCAGTTAACTCTTAACTCACAAGAAAAACAATGAACAACATCTCTCCCTTTTCTGGGGTAAAAGAAATGGTTACTCCTGACATCCTAGGCACGAGAATAGAGAAAACAAAAGTTCACTGAATTGAAACATTTATTTGAAATGTCGAAAGAAGGACTCGCTAAAATACTTGATAGCAGCCGATATTCGCATTCATTGGGCTATCGCTTATGCAAGTGGTGAAGAAACACGACTAGCATGAGGATACTCCCTATTGCGGTAGATCATAGGTTAATTAACATTTGCTCGATCGGTCAAAGCATAACACTTACCGGTACGCCCCTTCCGCAGGTTTCGGTCACACCTTATCTCGCTTTCTCTCTCTGCGCACATTTTTCTGAACCTCACATCTGTTATATGTATACCTCGTATAGTGAGTAACTGATTATATATATAAAGAAAAAGTGCACATTCCTTACATCTGGCTAAGATTAGAATATAATTCGTATGGTTGAGACGGAGCATTCAGATCTTGCCTACCGACCCTAGATAATGAATCTACAATGACATTCTCAGATGCTCACGAGCGAGAGGATCGCGGGTCCAGTGCTCTTATCTTTGTACGCTAGAAGCGCAAGTAGGCTGCGCCCCGCTTATACACAGGTTCATCCAAGGCAAGTATATCACAAAGATAAAAGAGATATGTCCCTCCACTACGTCTTTCATATCTATTCATTTTAGGTTAGGATGTTTCTGCCTTCATGTTACTCCCTTTTTATCCACTCTGCTACTTGTAAGGCATCCTAACCCATAACCCTTCTTGGTCACCACCGTCTCCGCACGCATAGAGGGCAACCTCTTTTCCCTTTCTTCACTCCTCTCTTCCTATAATATTCTCTGATCGCCACCGTGCCACATGTATAGTGGGCATCCCCTTGTCTTATACAAAAAAACAAAAAAAAAAACGCCATAGTTCCCACACATACAAACATTTCACTTCCCCTTTCCCCCTACAACACTGTCCGATCACCATCATGCCCGTCCGTCTGAAGCACTCAGGGGATGTGCCTTGTCGCCAACAAGTACACAGGTACTGATACATCTGTAACTATGCTAACTGTACTGATGTACATTGCCCTTTAGGCATTCGCTTACTTCTCATATAAAATGCGTAAATTGATATTAAGTAAGTCAGCCAGTAATGAATCATCTTTTAAATCAACAAATAACTTTTTATTGGAAATTTTTTTCCATTTACTATCTGCTTAAATATTGGAAATTGGAAGAAGAAATTGAAATATTTGCATAGCTTTGAGTAACTTTATCGCACTATGACACGGAACAAAGGCAAGGAAAACATCGTAAGTATTTTTCTAAAGGAGATAAAAAAGAATTAGGAAAAAAAGTGATAGAAAAGTTGAAGTGAAACAAACATTAACGAAATGAAATGATTTTTGAATAAATATTTACTCAACAATGGAAAAGAGACAAGAAGAAGAAAAGAAATGAGAATCAAGAAAATTTTATTCGTCGTTCAAGTGAATCGTCGATACAACCATCGCATTAAACCGATACCTAAAAAAGATAGGGCATTATCGCGCATATGGTTGTAGTGTCCCTGAGAAATATTTGTACAAAGTTCACCAACCAATATTTTCCGTAGCTTGTGAATAACAGTTTTTTTTACTTCTTGCGTATTATTGTTTATTGGCTGGTCTCCATAATAATTGTCGGACCGTAGTCTTAAACATATTGGATTGTCGTTGAGATTGTTCGCTTGTGTTCGGATAAACACATTAATCAATACACGCTATAAAGCAGGTATGGGCAACCATCGGCTCGTCAGATGGTGCTTGAAAATAAATAAAAAAAAAGGCTTAGGTTTGGTTAGCAGATCCAACATTCTCTACCTACCTACCACTCTTCCTGACCACCATTTCGCGAAAAAAAAATTTCCTCAGCTCGGGTTAACAAAAACTTTCGGATCGGCGACATCCCCTGAGCGGCTGATCATATAGGAACAAAATGAAGAACAAAAAGTTAGTTTAGCTTTGGTTAGCAGCGACTTTCGGATACCTAGACAGGTCATAGGTTCAACTCGATGCCTTTCAAGTCAAATAGTGGAAAGATTCAAGCGGTTTTATGGACTAAGTTGGTTCGCTTCGAATATATATATGTAAGTTTCTCACTAATTGACAGTAGATACAACACTTAGCATCACAATGTAAAAAATTTAAGTTCGGTTCCATGAACGACATCGTCCTTTCTACTTCATTCATTCATCATGAACTTTATACATTCATATTCATATGTAAGCTTTTAACGATACATTCTCGAAATATAATGAGACTTAGAAGAGTGAAGTGAGAAGAAATCCTTAGACCGTTTATTGAAATTCAACTAATTATTCAATCATTAGTTCCATGAACGACATCGTCCTTTCTACTTCATTCATTCATCATGAATTTTATACATTCATGTTCATATGTACGTTCATGTTTTAACGATGCTTTGTCGAAATATAATGAGACTTAGAAGAGAGAAGAAATCGTTTCCCAAACGTGGACTCTTTATTTAAATTCACCTAAACAATTCATGAACGACATCGTTCTTCCTATTTCATTCATTCACATTCATATTCATATGTAAGCTTTTAACGATACATTCTCGAAATATAATGAGACTCAGAAGAGAGAAGAAATCGTTTTGCAAGCGTGGACCCTTTGTTGCCATATTTCTTAAGACACTCATAGATCTCTTAATCCATTTACTATATTTATTGACCATTGCACAAGGACGCGGCTTTGTCGAATCACATTTGATATCATAGTTGACTATGCCGGCTAGCTTGCCGTCGCATATAAGCGGTGAGCCCGGTTTAAAAACATCGCATTGTTGAAAATCGTCCGTAGGCTGAGCGATTTGTACGCAAATGGAATATTCATAAAGGCCGGGAAGTTGTTCGCGACATCTCTCCTTATCAACGATAATGACATCGGTCTCAATAATTGGCTCATTTTCCCTAAACATCGTATGCACGACAACGCATTTAGCATGAATTTCGGGCGGATGGATTGGCAACGAAAACGCTGCCGCATTTTTCGCATCCAATTCCATATCCTTATCCAATTTGATTAGAGCGAGTTGAGCCTTCTTCGGATCGGGTGTATCTTCGAAATGTTGAAAATTTATTATATTATTCCAGTGACGCGTTTGATTTTTCGGTAATTCCCGTTTCGTTACTTTTAACCCGTAAACCGCAACACCCTCAGCATATTTGATTTTGTTCAAATTTGGCGCGCAAGCGGTCAATATTAAGTTCTTTGATAATATTATACCCAGACCGCCAACTAACGGATTGCTATCACTACGAAATTCTAAATATGCCAAATGTTTCGCAAATTTCGACTGCAATTGCATGCGGGTAAGATTCTTCATTGTGCGCTCTAGCCAGGGCCGCAGTCTATATAAATTGGTGACAGCTCGCGGTTTATACGATTCACAAGTTTCCGCCTTCTTCACTAAGCCAACTAAAGAGTCATTGCATACGAATACCGCACTGTTAGGAAATAGTTCACAATGCGAATAGCGGCACGAGTTCACATCTATGCAAATCGCATCATCCTCTTGATCGGGTAAGAGTTTACGGCATTGACCTTTACTTAGAACTTTAGCTTCGTATTCGACTAGATCGCCGTCTAAACTTCTCGTACTAATAACACGGCATTCACTCATCTCATTGAATTCCCTTTCCGGTAATTTCCACTTTTGCAAATAATTCGGTAATTTTGTGTTTGTCCTAATTAAAGCAGCTTGCGGTGATGAGTACTTATTGTCGCTAAACTGTTTCCCTTTACTAAAGCTTATTGTCGCTGGATAGAAATCTGCATCGTTCAAACTGTTCCCGCCTCCACTTGTTCTTGCGTCGCCGCATAGCACTTCACCTCTTGGCACTGGCTTTGGCGGTAGCATCAATGTCAAGACAATACAATTCGACAAAACGACGCCACAATAATAACTCGTTTCGCGATAGTCGCTTGTGTACTTCAGCTGAACGATACGCTTAGAAAAATTTGATTTAATAGATGGATCGGCAGCGCATCTTCTTGAACCATACACTATGCGACTGTTGACGATAATAATTAAAATCCCCAGATATCGAAAATATAACATGAATAATAAAAAATAAAAAGCAAATAAAAAAATATTAAAAAAAGAAAATGAAAACTTCTTCTTCTTTTTCTTCTTCTTCTTCTTCTTCTTCGGTTATTCAGCAAATCCGCTGTAGTTGAGCAACAAAGGCCCAATGTAAACACAAAGCTCTTTGTCAATAAAGTTAGGATTAGTTTCGATATATAAATAAAAAAAAAAAAAAGGAAAAAAAAAGAAAAGAAAAAAGGGGAAAATAAAAACGGAAAGTTATCAAAAATAAAGAAAGATTGAAAGAATTGAAAAGAGTTACGTAAAAATTACATTAAAAAATAATTGAAAACAAGTAAAAACATTACAAAATATCGGGCAAAATCGATCTTCAGATGCCCTATACTACTTCGCCTACTTTACTCGTCATTCACTCGTTTTGTTAAGACACCAAAGGCATACCTTTCGTGGCAACCCTCAAATACGAGGTTACCCGAAAGATCACATGACGCGATTCGAAATTTTGCAAACTTAATTTACTTCTTAAAAAGTTGATTATATATCAGAGATTATCATGACAACCCCTATATATATATATATATATTTATATATTTATTTATATTTATGTGTAAAAAATAGATCCATGATCCAGATCAAAATTCTCTATCGATAATTTTTTGTGCTAACCTCCTGCTAAGAATCAATTTTCATTGAACTGCTTACGCTATTCATGAGGGATCTTACATGGAGTGTGGTTCAAGAACCTCGTTCCACCACATCTTTCTCAAATTACTATCATGAACAAATTTGCATCATAAAATGTTAAAAATGAAGGCCTTTTTAACATATAAGAGTTTGGATTTCTTGCGAATCCTTATTTGCGGTGGCATCTAAAAGAGAAAAAAAATACGCTTAGGTGATATACCTCCCGGTGAGGATGATTTCTTTATCAATTTAACCTTGCGAATCGATTGCCACCATAAAATATTGAAAGTTAAATCTTCTTATCATATAAAGATTCAGTCGTCTTAGGAACAGTTATATAAGAGGGCGTTGAAAAAATTGCCCCAGCCGAACCAAATTTCGAATGTCGACGTAGTATTATCTAGCGAATTTTGTCGCAAATGGTCATTTTTTCCATATGGCGACCTATAGGAAGTTGGAAGTCGAAAAGTTCGACTGATCCGATGTCATTGTCCATGGCATTCGTTCTTCGGTCGAAAAATTTTAGCGTATCAACGAACGGACAGACGGATGGACACACAATATTGATGTAATAGGCCGTTCTGGGTATTACATACAACCGCATAAGCTTATCCTGTACAACAAATGGTGTAGGGACAATGTCACCTCTCGTCCAATGCTGAACGGGTTGAGTATAATTTCTAGATGAAATGGACGAAGGTGTAAATGAAAAGGTGACGTTATTTTACACAAAAAACATTTTATAAAAAATCCATAATTCAAATAAAAAACAAAATTAAGTTCAAAAAGTCGATGAATACGTTTTTTTTGTCGCGCAATAGTAACCGTAAGCAGGGTTTGCTAAAAATGAAATACAAAAAAAGTAAGAAGAAGATAAAGAAAATTATCAATAAAAATGCAAACACTGCGTCATACATCTGCTTATGATATTCTTAATGGTTGAGGGTGAAGACAAAAACCTTTCAGTTCAATATTATGTTGACACAAAAGGCCGAAAACTGATAAAATACGAAAGCTATATACAATATAATGTGGGCGAGAACGGGTATGGACAAAACGTATTCGAATGGCTTGAAGTTAATGTTTTTACTATCATTTTTTTGTTTTTTTTTTGTTTTTGCTTTCATGCCGACTACATTTCCAGCCATAATTTTACGTTCCGTATATGGTCATAACTTTTTGTTTTCCCTCTTCAACGATATTGAAGAAGGTGGCTGCGGCTTGACTACAATAATACAAAATGTGCATGTGTGTTTATCTATGGATGCGTGTATGAAATACAAAAAGATGACATAAATTCTTTTACTTTTTCCCTCTTCGTCTTTGTTTTGTTGATTGTAGCAAATTAAAGGAACTAAAAAAAAAAAAAAAAAAATTCCATTGTTTGCGAAAGTCTACCATTTTCTTGTGCTTTTTATGGGGCTTTTTACCAAATTGTTGGGGACTTTTGTTGTGTGTGCGTGTGTGTATGTGTGTGTATATGTGTCGCTTATTTTATATTATCTCTCTTGGCTACCTTGAAGAGTTTTCTTGTTTTTTTTATTTTTTTTTTTTGGGGGTTTTTTTGCTTAACATCCATAACTGAGTTGAAAGTCATTGTCATACTTCAGAAATTTGTAATGATATTTATATTCCACACCAATTGTAGTAAAAGGAGCGTATATTAAATTTGCGCTCATGTAGACTCTGAATGGATCTAAACTTGTCTGTCCATCTGTCCGCACTGTACTTTTGAGTTCAATCTATGGGATCGTCAATTTTCAAGATACTATGGCGAAATGTGCTACGCTGACATGTTTTCACCCAAGTACGAAGACGATCACGTCGCATATAACGTCTTATTTCGAAAATTCGTTATTCGAATACACAGTAGTGAGGTAAGGTTTAATGCTCGACAGTTGGTAATGATTTTCCTTATATCCATCATCGAAAGATGTCGGAAATGAAACGTTTGCAAAACCCAAAAGGAAGCTTCGCACACCTCCGAAAAGTATATACACCTATTTTTGAGTCGAAGGAAAAGGAAACTTCGGAGACCTCTGAAAAGCATATACACATAGTTTTGAATCGATTTAAGCATGTCCGTCTGTCCGTCTGGTATTCATTCATTTGCACCTCATTGGGAGAAATCGCCGAATGACATTTTAACAAGACTATCGTGGACTGCGCGTTCAATTCGGGAAAAGTTAATTTATTATACGATGTTACAAAGCTCACGTTACGTAAGTAGTAATTGAATAAACCTCCAGTGTTATAAAGCGCATATTCGCAAATGATGTTGAAAAATATATCATCAAGTCCCACATCCTTTAGAAGCTAAAGCAGCATCCGCTATTGAATCGTCGCCAATCATTTCGATATTATTTGCTTTTCCATAATACTTTTACTCGCAATTCGATTCTTGAGCAATTTCACGGGCGGACACTGCAGGATATGATGCGTCTATTCACGATACCGCAAACTATTTCATTCTTGTTGAGTAAGTGACATTTTTCCATGCTTCAATGTGTAGTTGGTATTGATAGAAGTTATGTTTCGCATCCTAGCTTCCGTAGTTGTTTTCTATTAAATAAAAAACTTTTCGCATAAATAAAATTTTACAAATTTGTTTTTGTTATTTTTTCCAGATGGACGAAATGTTACGCCCATTTTCCCTACATTCTTCTTCGTCTTCTTCTTCTATTATTCATTAAATTAACAACCGAAAATTCATGGATAAGGAAAAAGTTTCCCTATATTTTCATTTGATTTATGGGCGATATAAAATATCTCCGCGATTTTTTGATCTTGTCTTGAGCTTCTTGATTCCAAACAGTCATATGATTGACGTTTTATGCCTCCACTATCTCCTGACAGTTTGCGTGCGTGGTCTTGCTACATCAGTTGCAATATTTCATCGACTACTTAGCCACTTTTGCTGAGAAATTTTGAAAACTGCAATATTTTTCCATATAACAAGTTTCCAGCATAGGGCGTTATATGGGGAGTGGGCGAAAAAGTGGACCGACCGGAATCATTTTCAATAGCGTTCGTCCTTGGGTCAAAACGCGTCACTGTACCAAATTTAATCAAAATATCTCAAAAATTGCAACCTGTAGCTTCAACATAGGTATACGTAGGCAGACATCAGACGGACAGACAGGCTTACATCAATTCAGATAATGATTCTGCATCGATGGGTGTAATGAAAGATGGGTCCTTCTTAAGCCCTTCTGCGTCTTACATACAATCGCACTAAGTTAATATGCCCTGGTGTAAGGTATAATAGTATTATATATCAAATCGGAACCGAACCACTACTACTAAAACCCGAACAGAGAACTCTGTGTTCATATTGGGTCTTTTTCACACATCTCAGCGGATTTTCGATTCTTAATTTGCTGAATAACAGAAAAAGAAGAAGAAGAAGACAATATTTATTTTTTAGAAATGTTTAGCGAATGTGTTGTCGTTTCTTCGGAAATATATCAATCCCTTCAAAATTTCTATTTGATAACGTTTTTCATTATGAGGCAAACTGCAATGATTAGAATGAATTGCGTTGAGGATCCAACGGAACTGGAGAGTCCTACGAAATATCTCAAATACACCGTATGGGGTAATAATGGCGATGATGTTTTCGTAGGTGTACTTTTAACGAATAATGTCGTGTTAGCACCTTTACTACGACTCGACAAAGCCAATATTGTTTATAAGGAAATGTATTCGCTAGAGTTTATCGATAGAACGAACTCGTTGCCGTACGCTAAAGCGCGATATGTAAAAAATTTCACTTTACTGAGGCTAATGAAAAATTTGAATGTAACTCATGGATCAAAAACGATAACAATGTTGCCCAAGAATGAATTCCAGAAAGATCGCGATTGCGTGGCAGTTAGTAGAGCGATTTTCAAGCCCGAAATTGTCGAAACAAAAGTGCTTGTCGCCGTGAATGAGAAATGTAAGGAAAATATTTGCATTGAACTTGACTCGTGTAATACGAATCACTGCGATCACTTTTCATCTGGCGCGATACTCGTATGTGATGGCGTATTAACGGGAATTATATCTCCAACGATTATCGGGGAATGCGATCGCTCGCAATCTTTACCCGTTGCCGACATCTTTAAAGAAAGTCAACTAATCGAGAATCAATTGAATGAACTTTCCACCATCAATTTAATCAGTCGCTACGCAAAATATCTCGTTTATTTTGGCTGGGAAGTTGGCGGAGAGTTTGCAATCCAGGGTATGGGAGTTATATTAACAAAAAATCTGATATTAACTTATTATGCGCCCGATATGTCGAATCGACAGAAGCCATTTAAAAATATAAACGATGAGGTACTTGAATACGGTTTCATCGTGTACGGCGTTAAGCATTTCTCGTGGGAGCCGTCTACAAATATAACCTGGAATAAAGCAAGAAATTATGCAAAAGTCCCAGACAATAGGCCCGATATGACGAGAATCCAATTAGCGATAATTAAGTTGGATCGAAATTTACGCGTTGATGAGAGGCGCGTAGGAAAGATGCGTTTGCACAATCACAACGTAGTTGAGAATCTTCAAGCCGGTGCTACGTGTATTGTCCCAGTTTACGAGAGAACTAACGGTTGCCCTATACGGGATAAGGAGTACGAGATAGTCGATAAAAAGTCTTGTAGCGTTTTATTGCACTTGAATCATCGAAACAAAAGTTACGTTTGCATTAAAGAGGATTGCGATGCACTAACTGCTGGCGCTCCACTTATATGCGGGGGACTGTTAACTGGTATAGTGGGTGCGAAAAAACCATGTGACACCAACACACCCCGCATATGCACTTTAGTCTCGAACTACACTCGATGGATTCATTTTGCCGCGATGCAATTATCGACTTCAAACAAAATTTCGTCTCATATACATTTATCTCTAATTATCTTCACTTGTACACACATGTAGACTGCATTAGTCCGTTCGTCCATTTCATATCATTTATTTATATTATTTATAACGTAAAACTTCTTTGCAAAAATTATTTTGTCGATTTACCTGAAGCATTGGCAAAAATTATGCAAAAATTAGTGGGCGGGATTTTAATTTCATTATACCCTACACTACTTGCACTTGCATACCTGTCAGAAGGCCTTAAGTCAGACCCACATTTGGTACACACCGCGTTTATGCCGACTGTTAACCGGTAGATTAGTTTGTTCGGATGTATGCAAAATCCAGAAGGACTTAAGATAGAGCCGATTTTGGTATATGTCGAGTTTATACCGATTGTTTCCGATTATCCAGCAGGCTTTAGCCGACGAAAGTCGGCTCTATCCGCATATTAGTTTGTTTGATTCTAAATGAATCTGATTTCTGAATGAATCGGTATAGTAGCAGGAAGGACTATCTTAAGCCCTTTCGGATGTTGCATACGTCCGCATAAGCCCAATATAACATGTGCTACACATGGGTCATAAAGCGGTTTATAAATATCTCGAACATTGCGGTCTGTACGTTGAACACAGGCCTATACGATTTATTTACAATAATTCAGAAGATGAATTTGAATCGGTTTGCCTAACAACAAGAAAAATTTGTGCTTAGCTGCGAACGATAATACAAATTTCTTTTTAATCACTTATGAACTATTTAACACTCCGTTTTTTCTTTGCCAGCTATTTTTACTAAAGTTAGTGAAAGCTAACCTGCAGTTAGTTACGTGATTACGATTTTGAACTATTTCCCAAACTTGCAAATAAACATTTGCTAATGAAATTTGTAGTTAAGACCCGGCTGTTCACTCCACAAAATTTCTATCGACTCACTTTAGAAATTGATATTACCGCAGATAGCTCTTAGTGTAAAATATTAAATAAAAATTTTTATATATACTTGGGCTGTTCAATAAAATCCCCCCAATACTTTTATCATGCTTGCTATGACTTGGCAAACTTGGCAAATCGTCTTTAGAAGAGAATGCAGAAGAGAATTCGAAAACTGACTTGAGATTTTAAGAAATCATAAGTAAATATGTAGCTTTGAAGCTAAAGCTATAAAATTTCAGCGAAAGCTTTAAATATGCATTTTGTTCTTTCATTTCTCAATATTGATAACGCCATCTCTTTACTAATGCCTGTAGTATTACTCTCAGTTACATTTGTGCAGAGCTGTATTTCGACTATTCTAATATGAATGAAATTAGAAATCGGAAAGTATTTAAAAAAAAAATAGTAGCAAAGGTAGTACCGTGTGTGTGATTAGAATACGGATACGAATATTAATTATCTTATGAACAAAAATAACTAATATAATGCATATACAAATGCATATAAAAAATTAGAATAGCAAAATTAATTAAAATTAGGTAAATAGTTTTTAAATATCAAATAAGTCGGGTTTACTTCTTCTACCTTTTTCATTTGCTTGTTACACCGGTCGACTCAAGCTCGCAAAAAGTAAAGCCACCTGTTTGGAATGCTCAGCTTCATTGTGTTTGTTTACATGGTTTTCTATGTTCAACTTTTATTCTCAGATCCAAAAGCGGGACGAAGCTTTGAAATTTTGGGTTTCACTTTGAAATTTAGATTTCGCTTCACATATGCATAATCATTGGCTCGTAAACATATTTTCTTCATAAAGCTAAGCTTCATAATGCGACAAGAAAATCACAAAGTAAGCAAAAAACCTTATATATCCTTAATAGACGTGCGTGTTCAATTGGGCACGATTTTTCCTAATAAATATGATTGGAAGCTTCTTACCGTTTACCCCAAAACAAGGCAAAACAAGTAAAAGACCAGAATTGTCATGCTCTATTATATGGAGCGGGTGCAGTTGATTTCTTCTATTTTCAAAATAAAGTTGTAGAGGTATGTGGACGTGTTCTCGGAAAAGTCTATTAGTAGGCGATATCTTCATTTCCGCTAACTCACACGAAAAATTCCGAAACGTCCTTGAAGAGAAGTTTTTTGTTTAAACTCTATTGTGTCAGCGTCTATATGGTCAAGAGTAATTAAATAATCTTGAGCGATTTATAAAACTGTGGCATCTATGACTTCATCGGTAAGAGAAATGGTGCAAAAAGAAAAACGATAATAGCCAGAGAGAGAATAACAGAGTTGTTTACGACTGCTTTGCCATTTAATAAAGTATTTTAGGACTGCTTTGCCATTTAACAGAATTTTTTACGACTGCTTTGCCATATAAAAGTTAAAGGTAAGATGCACAGGAACAGAGATTGTAAAGAAATTTTTATATTTTTAACAGACATTGTATGTAAATACTTAGACTGCCATATATGCGCTGTATGAGATTCGGACGTCGCTGTTAAGAAAGATAAGCCGTTCAGACGTCTCTGTTAAGAGAGACAACCCGTTCAGACGAGTTTAGCGGGACCATAAAATATTTGATTAAACTTAATTTAGTCTCAACAGCCAACAAAGGATGAGAAATGCAAAGTTACTTTGGTAATTTTATGTATTTTGTTTGAATATTCAAAGGGAAGAAAGAAAATGTTGGTTAATTTAGCGCTCTTATTACTTATTGTTAAAGAAATTTCTTTTGAATGCATACTCTTAGGAGTGAGTCAATTAAGCACTTTACCATTCAAAGCCTAAAAAAAACCAATTGAATGGATTTTTCACAATATCTTCTTCTTTTCGATAAAAATTAATAATATCCCTAAAATTATGCTGCAAATAATTCATATTCAAATCAGAAAACACCTCACAATTGCATAGAGATAAACTCCATCAAATCATTTTACTAATGTAATGCAAATTTTTTAAAAAAATAAAAAGATTAAACATTAATTGTTGAAATGTATTTAAATTTCTTGAAAAATAATTCTTAATATTTTGATATTTCACACTCTTTATTATTATTATTTTATGCCATTATTTATTTAATTTAGTATACAGTATCGAGGACGTACATACACACACATACATATAACCAAGTGGCTCACCTGGTTTTGTACGTCTAACAGCAAATAACACAAAACGGAACAAAAAACGTACAAGAAGAAGAAAAAGATAGTTTATTTTAATTTATTAATTTATTTAATTTAGAACTTATTTTGTACTAATTTAAGTATTCTTTACATCCTTCGCTTTGAAATTGCAGTTTATAATCGATATCATATATATAAGGTATGAAAAACAATATAATATAGTTTAAGAATCAAAACCAAATATATATACAAATTGTTTTAAACGATGTTTGCGAGTCGAATTCAACATCCAAATAACATTTGGCAAAGTAATGGCAAACATAAGACTATGAATTGTTTAACCCACTTTGGGTGGCATGTCATGTTTATAGCCTTTTCTTCGTATCGAAGCCTCAATATAAAAAATAAAAACCAAATGACTCTCGTTCGACTCTCAGTTCGAACATTGCCGACCGATATATATATACATCTTAGCGACACGTGAAATTAATTAACTGATGCTTCTAAATTAATTAAAACGGTGTTGAAGTAAGGATAAGTAGGCTTCTTCAGACTTGACTTTTTATAAACTATAGGTTTGTTAGGATGTGGGAAAATAGGATCTTGCATTTTTCTCTTGCACTTAATAATAATAAAAATAATAATAATAATCGTAACAAGTCATCTCAATGACTGCCCAAAGAGTGCTATTTCTTATTCTAATCCTGTGCCAATGTTATCAGTGCGCTTTTCCAAGGCAACTTCAGCTCACGGGAATTTTTTGTTTAACCACGACGGCTATGAGGTGTACTTCCCCGCCTAAATGCTCTAGCAAACATTCCGGAAGGGCGAGTTACCCATGCCCGTTCGTCATCTTTAATTTTCGGCTGGTGCGTGTCATCATGTATCTAATCTAATATTCCGTGTTCCTTGCAGGGAATGGTGTATAGAAGTAGGGAAAGCGAAAGCGATGAATACACTGATCAAAGCCCTTATTAGATATCCGTTTAAAAAACGTGGCTGAATTAAAATCGGATAAATTAATACAATCCATTGGCGTCCTTTACGTAACAAAATTCAATTTGCGGGAGAATATGATGGTCTAGTGTGTGCACTCGTAGAAGTGAAACGAGGAAGATAACTAAACTAGTAGGAGAAGAAGATAAAATATATCAAGTATCATACTTTCGCCCTCATACGAAGTAACCTAAGCTAATTTCATCGTTTGTGAGAGGCCTTATAGCCAGCTCTTGCCTGAAAAATTTGCCAACCAAATTAAAATAGAAGCTGGCGTGTGCTCCTGATGTAGAAATCTGACTCTCATAATATGAAAGAAGAAACGTTGAACGTGGAAACGTAATAACTACTCGTGAAACTCTTATACACAGAAAGCAAATAATAAGAACAATGGTTTCCATTATCCAAGTCTCTTCATATATATATACATATATATATATATATATATTTTTTTTTTTTTGATTCTGATATTTTAGAAATACATAATAAATTAGAATTGGATTTAAATTTCATTTCTTGCAAGATACAAGAAACTCAAATTAAGGAGAAAAATTTCATTAAAGGTAACATCATTAAGAGGATATGACTAAAATGATGATCAAACAAAACGGCACCCGAGAACGTTCTCAGAAAATCGGTTCTATCCATCAATGGATCATCGATTACATGTATATAGCCGTTAGTACATTCGACATCAGGACGGTACACTAGAATACGTTTGGTGCGCCACAAAAGATAATAATCTAAAAAAAAGAAAAGCAAGAACATTACTAGTCGGACAAGACCGACCCTGCACCACATTGTCTCTAACACAATTCTCGTTTTTTTTGTTATAGAATACAAAATTCATATCTTGTCTCTACAATATAAAGGCATTTGTCATACACAACGTAGTATAAGATTAATCCTTATATAGAGGGCATAATCCAGAAAATAGGCGCAGCGCAGATGATCCAAGTTTTGTAGAGTTCGTTTTTATATGAAATTGCTATAATATTATGGAACAATTTCCATCAACACATATTAAAACTTGCGACTTTTCTGCTCTACACCAATTTTCGCGAAACGCCTTACTAAGATAGGATCCAAAAAATAAGCCGAAATTAATTTTCATCATGAAGCATTGAAAATTATACGTTTTTGTCTGTAGTATGAACTTCAGATTTCGTTATATGAGAGGGGATTCCAAAATTGTCCCAGCCGGTCCAACGTTTTCATATCAATTTAAAATGCCGAAATACTACTACTTAGCCAACCACTTTTGTGGAGAAATTGTGGTGGTGGAAATTGTGGAAAGTGGTCAAAACATTGGACAGATCGATCCGAACCATTTTTAATGGCATTCATCCTTGGGCCAAAACATGTCACTGTACCAAATAATTTCCTCGAAATATCTAAAAAATTGCGTCCTGCAACTTGAACGTAATTTTACAGGGACAGACATCAGACGGATAGACAGACAAACAGGCTTAGATCAATTCAGATTATGATTCTGAACCTATGATTCTGATTATGATTCTGAATAGTCGGCGGGTCTGTATTGAGCCCTTCTGCGTGTTACATACGCTCGCACTAACACCACAAGCGATGTAGGGCGCAAGAGGAATCATTACAAAATATACAACCAACTCTGTAGATACGTAACTTCGAAAGGCGTGCAAAAAAAGAAATCGTATAAAAGCAAACCGTGTTATTTCAAAATTGTGTAAAAAGGAGGAGCGTAAAAAAAAGTGTTTTGTTGGACTAAAGAAAGTGTCAACGACATCTTGCATCTTATATTACTTTACTCACCAACGCGTGCAACGGTACCATCGGGAAGCTCTTCTACGTTTTTTCCGTAAATATTTCAAAATGAATATATAAATAGAGATTAGCATCGTCGTCTAGTTCTTATACAAATTTTGAATAGTTTTATCGGCATTCACTCTATTATAGATATTTACCTTTAATGTCCTCGACGACTTTAAAAGAGAGAGAGCCTCTCAAAGTCGGCAATTTCCTTGTTTCATTCCATTCCACCAATTCTTTCATACTATATTTTTTATCGCTAACGATCAAATGACGTTCTAATAAATAATGCGTCTACAAAAAAGGTTCGAAAATTAAATGAATCAAAATGTGAAGAAGAAAGAAAATCGTACATGCAAAGCAAACTCCGGCATATATAATTTGGTAACAACGTCAGAGAATAGATTTTCTGCTGTGTTCCAAGCCACATCACTTGGCACAAAGTACGTAAACATACGATCTGCAGCGCCTAGTTGATCGTTGAAAAATGACATCGCTCCCAATGTGTTGCTTCTGCTATAGAATAGATGTTGAAAAATTCAAGATCAATGTAGGTGATATACATATATATATATATACTTTAATGTCTTGTCCGTTTTCATTATGAAGACCATTGTGGAATCAGTTATGCCCAAAACTTTATCAATTTCATGAAATAGAACTTGAGCGCTTCTGTCAGTCGTTATAATGCTTGCATTTACACTACGTCCTTGTACGGTAATATATTGTCCCGATTTCTCAAAATACAATCTGGTCTGGGGAGAAAGTGTTGGAAATTGCGCAGTCTACAAAGAATCAAAATACAAGTAAGAAAATTATATTCGATCGTGACCGAATCTTTTGCACCCATCATCGTAATCCCAGAAAAAAGGCAAAAAAATTAAATGAGCAAAATTTTCATGCATATGGGTTGGAGGAGTTGACCGACCTATTCCTATTTCAAGCCTTCAAGTCGCTTAGGCGTGTGGGCGTAAGTCACTTTCAAATTCTCTTACAATTTTCTAGGCGATATATTCAGGAGAGGCTAACAGGAGAATATTTACCACAAATACTGCACAGGGCAGAAGAACAGACGGACATGCTTAGCTGAATTCCAAATTTAAATTTAGCCAAGAATTTATATGGAGTTTAGGAAGCTTGCTTTTGCAAATTTATAAAGGTATTGAAAAAAAAAAAATTAAATCCTGATACCCTACTACCCTGCAATATCAGAGGGTCAATTTTTTCCATTTTTCCATTTGTACAAGTACTACTTTTGTACTCTACTACAGCACGCTACGTCGTGCACAGACTATGCGTTCAAATCCTTGTACACTTTTCTGCTATAGTTTATTCTTTTTGAAAAACAGAGGTGTTCTCAGTTTATATGGTACTGCGGGCGTGTCCTTCGACGGATTTATCCCACTTTTCAGAACAACCTGCGTGCAAGAACTTCCAATGTTTCTGCCAAATTTGAAGTCGATAGCTTCTTCAGACATTACACAAACGGACAGGCAGACGGACAGACGGACATTCTTAAATCGGCCCAGCATTTGATGCTGATGAAGACTCTCTCTCTCTCTGATGCTTCCTTCTGGGCGTTGCAAACATTTTAACAAAATGAACACACCCCCGGTACTTCGGCAATGGGTGCAAAGTAATTATACCAAAGAAAAAAAAAAGAGGAAAGGAAAAAACATACCTTGTTTTCAATTGCATCAACAATTGTATCTCTTGTAACACGGCCCCTCAGTATATGCATTTTAATAATGTCCATTTTCTCTGCATCCCTAATGAAATTGAAAAAATTGAAATTTACTTTAAATAAAAAAAGCCGTGAAAAGAAATTCACATCAGCGCATATTTCCTTTGCTCTTAAAATTTATATATGTTTTAATACTAAGACAAATGCTATTCAAAATAGTTCAGGGATCGATCCACTTTTTCGACTACTCCGCATATATACAACACCGAAATATTATTGTTCGGCGACTTTCGGTGAGAAATTTTAAAATTTGCAAATTTTTCCCATACGACGAATTTTCAATATAGAGCGTTATATGGAGAGTGGTCGACACATTGAACTGATCTGAACCATTTTCGGCAGCTTTGGTCCTTGGGTCAAAACACTTCACTGTACTTTCATCAACCTCATCAAAATATCTCGAACAACTGCGATCTATAGCATGAACACAAATTTACATAGAGCGACATCAGACGGACAGATGGACAGACTGACTTAGATCAATTCAGAATCATAATCACAATCATCTTAAGCCCTTCTGCGCACTAACTTAATAGGGTATAAATAACATTTTGATCGATTCATTTGCGTGTGTATGTTACGCACGCGTATGTTCTGTTGCCATACATTCGATTGTCGTGATCCTCCTGCACATAAATTGATGTACATACCTATACATTTAAATGGTGTAGGGTGTACTTGTATATATTTTTACTTACTGCAGATTATTAAATCCAGACTCGTCCCAGTTTTCTTCTTTAGGTACCATTAGAGTGTAGTCGTTAGAATTTATGACTTTAGTGAAAAAGTCCACATTCACGTCATACATTATATTACCAAATTTACGCAAGCCGCCGTCTCTAAGTTCCTAATGTCAAATATAAAAAGGTATGTAAGCTTGTTTGTCGAGTTAATACGAGAAAATGCTTACCTCAGGGCTCTATTATAATCCATCCGCGTACATGTTTCGATGTAGTTTCGTTCGTTGTAGTTTCGTTCGTAAATTTGTTGCATGCACATTAAGGAAATGTAAAAGTTGTTGTTGTTTTCATTATTGCATATTAATCAGAAAATAAATTAATTTACAAACACACTTTTTATATACATACATACATACATACACAAATACATAAACAAACGAAGAGAAAAACCTAATTTAAATTTCTAAACGTACTCTTGTCCTCCATCGGTTCTTCAAATCCTGACATGAAGTAATACATACATTTATATATATATATATATAGGATAGGTGAGGATAGTGTTAAGTATCGTAGCATAAGACATTAAAGAGCTACAGAAAAGTAAACGAAAGCTGACTCACAAACCGGACACTCCGACCAGGAGTAGTTTACACAGATTGGCAACAATGGCAATAAGGAAAGGAACGGAATATAGTCCACTGAACTTTCTTGGAGTGTTAACAGCGCTGGTCAAGTCTGGATATCTGGCTATTAAGGAATTAAAGGTATGAGTGAATAGCTTTCATGATCGGTTGCCAAATGATTGTATTGAAGTAAGACACAAAGTGTCTGTGCAGGACAAGTGCCCGAGGGCGTAATAAATTGTAAGGTTAACCTTAAGCGATTGTACAAATTCAGTGATAGGTAGGCTCGTTCGGCAACTTAAGGCCAGGAAATAGAAATTTTCTTGAAAGAACCTCTACAGCTCGCTGTCCGATGATTTTCTTTATAAAATATATTTAGCAAAGACACAAATAGTTTTTCTTTGTTTTCATTTAAACGAAAACTTTTCACTTTTGCGTGTGTGAGAAGTTTGCAGTAAATATGCTCTCCTCCGCCGCTTGATACGATTAAAGAACACCAGCCGAATAAAGACAATAAATGCAACACGAAAACAACTCGAAAGAAACCTTGAAGAAGTGAAAAAGAGAAAATTGAATCACTTGTAACTGCCTGTGGGCATGACCGAACGTAAAGGGTAGAATGCTTCGTGAAGTATAACGTGGAAAATTTCAACATTAATAATTTCCGAATAACGAGCAAAAATCCAAAAATTTTTGTTGCGTTCAGTTTACGCTCCACTGCGTGCCTCTGCTCTGCCCAATTTGGTCTATTTTCAATACCAACCTGTATGCAAACATCTGCAATATTTCGACCAAATTTTAACTCGATATCTGCATTTTTGCGATCGGGACAGCGCCAACAATAAACGCGCACAGACGGACAGACATGGCTAAATCAACTCAGGATTTCACGCTGATCAAGAATATATAAGTACTTTATAGGGTCTCTGAAGCTTCCTCTTGGCTGGAAAAAAACAAAACCAGTGTACCCCCATTTTACAATGGTGGATATAAAAAAACACAAAAAATTTCTTTATGCATCTCTTAGTGAATTTTTCTCCTCGTCTTTCCGATCTAGCGGCATTTTACACTTATACCTACGAATGTCGATAATCGACTACAGCAAAAGGAATGAATAGATTTTTTGTATTAAAATTTCCATGATACTCACATTGTATCTCTGTATTTTTTATAAAATTATTATGACATCATGGTTGCCGCCGCATATTCGTTGTTCATTAAACACAAATCCCAATTTTCATATTAGAGATGTTCATCGTGTAGTCATGTAGTCACCATATGGGGAGGAATTCATTTGATGCAAAGATTTCGTGTTCATGTAAATGTAAATATATTTGAAGTTAGATTTTAATCATAAAAATCAAATCAACAAATCAATCCCTATATTAAGGATTATATGAGTATGTACATATATAAATGTGTGAGTCCTTTTTTTTTTTTTCTTGCTTTCCATGTTCCCCCTGCATCTGCGGGAACGTCGGTGTTCAGGACGGGGTTACAGGAAGAGAGGGGATACAGGAAAAGGAGTACTCTTTGCGAATGGGCACGTAATAGGCCGCACCGTAGAGTAAACTTGTCTGTGTTCCGAAATTTACTACATGCGTTCTTGGCGAACCTGTCTTAATCACAGTCTTAGAAAAGCCAACGGATCCGATTTAATTTTCTCATAATTTTTTAAAACGCTTGCAATTCTCAGAAGGAAGGTTCACCAGACGAGAGGGAATCGATAGTATAAGCGCATCAAGCTATAAATCGATTTAAGCATGTCCCTCTCACCGTCTAATCGTCCGTGTAATGTATTATAACTTACGTAACATGGAGAGAAACAAACTTCAAAAAAAAAACCCATATAACGTATACAAATTCATGGCCACTTTCAAACTCGGAATACACCTAAGAATGTCCATCTGTCCGTCTTCCAATTTTTGTAGTATTTGGGGGGAGTAAGCAACATTCCGTTTGCACAAATCAAATATCAAAGGTGGAAAGGCACACCTACAACGCCGACACATCTATGTCGCAAAAACTGTGAACAATTTTTCTGCTTTTTACTACAAAGTACAACACATGCCAATATTATAGAAAATTTACTTCTCTTGCTTTTTTTTTTTCATCTTTTTTTTTAATAAGATAAGACGACTCTGTCATGGCCCCGAATATAATTTCCTTAGTTCTTTTCTTTTTCATTTTACGTGTAAATATTCTGTCATTTAGATGCTACCAAGAGAACCTCGCTAAAGCTGACACCAAACACTTAAACAACAAATATATAACGAGACTATTTTTCATTCATTTTTATTTTGTATTTGACTTTGGGATTTGAATGTAGATCACCATCACTTCGTTCGTTTATCATCAATTACCAATAATTTCAGACTACTGTTAGTTGTAAGTATGAAAACCTTCCTACCAAAGGATTTGAACGATGCAAGTTTCAATTGTTTACGAGAAGCTCTCGTTGACAAGCGCAACGGGTTACATTTTCCGTTATTTTTAACTAAATTAATCGGGAAATGCAGTAAATTGCTCGAAGGATCATATACGTCAGTAAGTCTCCCGCAAAATCAATGCAACCGCAACCGCTACATATTGCAGATCAATGCAGTCATACGTTTAGCAACAGCAGAAATTTTGTTTTGTACACACAATTATTAGTAAGGAGGACTCTCCTCTATTGGACGTCTTGATAACACGATATCTATGAACAACGCGTCTATGTTCATCTATTAGTCACATACATCAATGCAGATTTTAAGCATCGGCAAGCTGAGCTCATGTTAAGTGCCACAGGTCACAAGTCGATGACCATATAACGGCGCAATTGCATATATGAAAGTTCGATTTGTTCTACCAATCACTAGACTTTTCCTTTCTAAGTCACAGTGACTGTTTGTTATCTCTGCTGACATAGGCGATATCGAAAGGATACTTTTGGGCAAAAAGATATGAATCAAATGATGAGAGATCAGTGGGAAAATGCTGCATCATATTTCGAGGACCTTCACACAATCTCTCGTTATTAAAGACGATATCGAAAAAGAAGAAAAAAACCCTCGGAATGATTGACTTATACCATGACTAACGTTTCATATAATTCTCCTTTGTGTGTGATAGAGTAAATCATTCGAAATACACCAAATACATATTGAATGGGATGGGGGAGTGGTTGTTTAATGCAATCAATCATACTTACAGTCTGTGTTAGTTTCGATTTCGATTTTGAGATTCAAAGCAAATTTGAGTTTTTATCGGGAATCCATCCGGGAGCGGGAGCATTGTAAATAAAAATGCATTTTATATTGTTTTCTTTACATACTACATGTAAGGTTCCAGTGTTTGATACTAACCAGTTTAGACGGCTGTTGCGGATGATTTCATTTTCAACAAAGCGTTGCACAGCATTAAATAAATTTATTATATTAAAAAGAGAAAAGAATAAAAAAATCATTCATAACAATTATATATAAGTATTATTAACTAAATAATTTCTACAAGATATTATGTTAAGGACATTTGTCCTTATGTCCAGGAATGAAATGATATGTATGATGAATTTCTAGCGATTTTCTAATATGTAAATGGTTCGATGATGATTGCATGTAGTATTTCAGGAATACACTCAACTCTTTTTTTACAGGGTAGACATGTTCTTCAGAAAACCGTGTAAAAGAATCGGGCAAAGCTATACGTAGGACATAGGGTAACTATTGGGAGATATTCCACAACTTCAAGCAATTACATCCAAGTCATTTTTTACACGGTAGATAAAAACAATATGTGAAAAGATATATTCCACAACTTTACAAAATCGTGTAAAAAATCAAATAGAAGTTTTTTCCAAAAAACCCGTGTAAAAAAAGTCTGTATTGAAGTCTGTATTACGGACACAAACAAATTTAAAATTAATGTACAGTGAAAACTCAATGCATGAGTACACCATATATAAAACGGGAAATGAAAAAATCATTTTCACAACTACACTTGCGTACACAAGTGTACACATTTATCACGGACTGAACAAACAAAAAAGCCATTAATACGATGAGCAATAATCATAAAATTCGGTTACTTTTCCCTTAGGGAATGTGTGGGCATTAATCGACTATCTTCTTCTGATCACGGTATTTCCCCATAAAATTAAAGAAAAAAATTCGTGCATTTGTGCATTTGTTCGTATTGATGAATCGTGTTATTTCAAAATTGCATTAAAAAAGGACTCGAATTGCAATTAAATATTTTTGTGTTTCATACGAAGGGATATGATCGCACATTTCGTAAGCTAATGAATTAAACTAATGAATATAAAATCTCTCATATATTATTTAATGAATACAATTTCTTTCCTCTTTATTGCACCCTATATACCCCACTTGTGGTAAAAGATACAAGGTAAGTTTGTGCGAATGCATGCACAACACTCAGAAGGTCTTGGGATAGAGCCTTCTTCTCTCAGAGGTGATTCTATCCCGTCTGTCCCTCGCATCTGATATATCTTGTGACATGTGAACGCTTTGGAGCAAAGTGGTGTAGATTATTTAATGATAGGTCGCGTACCATTGTACCGATTTCATGTGATTGTAATAAACACTTTTGACACTCACCTTAGGTTAGAGACAATGTTGTTCTAGCAAAAAGAAGAGAATTTTGGGTTTGTCGATAAGAAAATACATTATTTAACCGGTTAACTGTGTTGACCCAGTTTAGCGATACACGCGGACACTCATGTGCTCGTTGAACACAGATACTCAATTGTAATGAAACAACTTGATAAAATGACAAAAATATTTTCTAAAATACATTATTATGGCAAAATGAGTAAATTCAACGAGGACGGACGGACGGACGGATAGCAAATGAAGAAATCCAAAGTCGTCGTACAAAAAGTACATATGTTACGATGATCCGTCCGTCGATCCTTGTCGAATCTTTGGATTTTCTCATTTGCTATCCATCCATCGATCCGTCCGCCCGTCTGCCCTTGTCGAATTTACTCATTTGACATAGCACACACGCAATTAATTTGTCGGTCAAGTGCACTGCAATGGGTAACCAAGAAATGTCTTGTGAGTGTTTGTTTGTGTAACTACAACTACTACTACTACTACTCGTTATACTCCTCTCCTCGTGACACTTACCTCAGCCCCCTTAAAGATGAATTTTTCGATTTCAAGGTTTCAATATTATATAATAGAATCCCAATTATCGTATGAGTACACGGTCGCATCAAATATTATACAAAAAATTAGTAACAATTTTTATATTAAATCGTTGCATTTAATTGATATTAAATGCGGGCTGCATTTGCAACAATTGATTTTACTAACCTCCTCGGAGTCCTTTCAGTATTATTTCAATTTTTTTGCAATTCACACGGCCCCGCATAGTATACGTACGTATAGCGTACACATTAGCACGGCGTTTACGAGTTCAATACGAGATTCGAGTTCGTAGGCATGTAGAATGATGAATATTTTATATATAAATCGCACCGATCAGTGCGTTTTGTGTTTTCATTTCAATTTTATTTACATCATAATTATTGTTCGTCGAATATATATCGAAGTTCGTAATAGTTATGAAAGCATTATAGTATCGGAAATATAAGCAGCGGCCAGGCAGGCAGGCAGGCATACCAGCGTTGAGTGGCGTCATTGTAGGCATTCGTGAAGTGTTAAGTGTAAGTTAAAGAGAGAATTTGATGAACGAATATGAAAATTTCATAAAGCATATCATCCCGATACTAACCTCAAGGTCCTGATAAATATTGATTGAATTCAATTTTCGTCATCACGATCGCCCCATGTGTTCAGCGGTTCAGTTTAACGCATAAACATTCATATTCATAATGTTTTTACATGAATCGTGCGTTGTTTACGGCATGCATCGGAGCAGTGTGCGGAGGAGTGCAAAAAATTATATGAATGCATAAATGCTTTAAATTTATAGTTGATGACACTAACCTCACCCTCCTAATGAATGAAGTGAGATGCGCACATAGGTGCATAGAATGCATAGAAACGTTCATAAAATGCATAATATGCATATGCGTAGATATTAACCGTAATACAAAATGTATTCAAACGGACGCATCGCCGACCGCAGGCACATTCGCATTAGTGAAGAACGTGTTTTACAATTATATGAATTAATGATTATTCATAATATCGATCATTGTTAGGATTATAAGGGGAGAACATAATTATGATTGCAGAGAACAGTTATTGTATGGGCGAGCGTAGGAATCGATTTTATAATCATTCCACAGTTATGTTTATGCACACGCCCCCAAACATCGTTTCATCGAAGAAATGTAAATTTCATTCATCCATTGTATTAGTTGCGGATCATAGGATATGAGAGATAGAGAGAGAGAGAGAGAGAGAGAGAGAGAGAGAGAGAGATAGAGAAATACATTTGAATTTTCTTAATGATACTCACCCCCAACTCGGTTGCCTAATGATGATGAGGCGAAACATTACATGCATTATTGGATTACAAATTTTTATGCAGACGTCAATTGGAGCAGCAAATGTACATTGATTGAAATGATTGTAGATATAATAAATAATAATAAGTATTTTATAAATTTCAGTTTAAATTAGTTATGCTCCTCTTACATCGTCCTAATGCGTTTTCATTTTTTGTTTTTTATTTTCATTTTTTATTTTATGCAGTTGCGTATGCAGGTTGATTTTCATTTTAATTTGATTTAATTGCCGGCATTCGTTGCACAGATCGTAGCCGATACATACGCACCAAGCCATATATTTATGCAAAAAGAAATGAATGAAGAAATTCATTAGATGAACGAACATTGATGAATGATGATTTCCAATAACTATTGCACTTACATACTAAAATATGAATTTGAATTTCATTTCATTTAATTATACCACACACACACACACAAATATTCCATTCATCGGTATACGGAAATATTAATTGTAAGAATTTTGTGTCGAATTTCAGCAAGAGACGGCAGGTATGATGATGGTATGTATGCACAAAGAGAAATTGATCGTAGAACCTTGTTAGATGAATATATCTCATCAATTCGAGTAACTAATCCACTTACATCCTAAAATGCGCATTTTTACGCGAATTTCATTTGATTTAATTATACCACACACACATATGTACGTCCGGCCAAATATTCCGTTCGTCGTATAGAAATGCATGCATATACGTCCGGTATGTGGAAATAATAATTGGAGGAAATATTAGCAAGGGCCGTAATGTTATATAAGAAAGAATTCATTAGATGAACACATATTTATATTATTTGTGGTACTTACATCCTAATATATTCAATTTCGATTCCATATTTTATTGAATGTGCAATTGTGGATATTCATCGTCATCACATCAGCAGTTATGAAAAGTATTATTTTATTATTTATTTTACATATTTTATCAATTATTGAAATTTTCATTCTTTATCATAAATTTATTGAATCCTATATATATTTATAGGGCTGTACGCTATATTTCAATTAATTTATGCACAATTACAGATATTCGTGCCGTTCATCCGTTCATTCATGTTCATAATATTTATTATGAAAAGCCATTTGGTAGACATTTTTCATAAATTCTTAAAAGCTGTATATAATTCTTGATACTTACATCCTAATTTGTATATATATGCGACGGTAATTGCAGGCATATGGTGAACGACGGAAATCCAGACAAATATTGTTTCATCATGAATGATTAAAAGATAAGAAAAATAAGATAACAATATTCATAAATATATTATATTAGTGTACGAGAGTTGTTTTCATCAAGTCAAAAGTACGCCGCCCAGCTCCTCTGAAAAACCGTGCAAAGAAAGAAAATCGTGTTGGTCAATGTGGAGCTATGTTCCACAACGAAAAATTAGTGAATTTTCAATTTAGTTCGTATTCTTAATTCAATCAATCAATCGATCGATCGATTTCGCAACTATTTATCGCATGCAATTTCTATTACGGACTGAAGCAAAAATCCCATCCCATCAGATATATCGTATTTGCATAATTATCCGATTTGATTCAAATGCAAAAATTTCATTCGTTAGGTTCATTTTTTTTTTCGTTTTTTTAAATTCGGGTAAAAAATCATGAATACTTACCTCCTATTATGTATGCGCATTGATTTTCGAGCAACAATTCATTTAGTTATTAATTACATAATACGATTTGTTGTTGCATAGATGCGGCAGGAATGGGCGCGCGTGACATCCGGAGAGTGGGATGAAAGAGAGCAAGAAACTCATTCGATGAATCGTTTTCATAAATTTTATTATAATGCAATGAATACGTACTGTGGTCGACTAAAAATATACATTTTGTTTTTAATTTGCCAGTCATCGCATCGGACGCACGATATATATATGTATATATATATATATATATATTTGGATTCATTGAATAAATGCAAATTTTCATATAATTTTGGCACCGTTGCGTCACAGAAAAATATTATTTGCCGATATTTATATTATGCGCGCAATAGATTTTGTTAAGAAAATTATTTAATGAATATTTTTCATAAAATTGATAATAGGACTCTGCCTCTGATTACTTACTTTTGACTGAAATGTGCATTACAGGCATTACAGCCATTCATTCATTAAGCGTATGCGCCGGTATTCATTCATTCATAATATGTGTGCATCGCCATCATGATTATCATTATCATATTTTTAAGTAAAAAAAAAAAAAAAAAAAAAGGATATTTTAAGCATTACAAGAATCGCTCAAGTTTTTAATTCATAGCACTTACCGCCATCTAATACACGTGTTGTGAGTGTTTCATTTAATTTGACCCAAGAATATGCCACCCACACGCCATATATTAATTTCGCCATATTTTATTACACGCATTGCGTAAATGTTGGATATTTTTATGTGTTCGCATTCACAATATAGAAGAAAATGATCAGGAGAATATATATATATATATATATATACATATATATATAGGTACAGTTTGAATATCTATAATTCATGAATTCTTACCGGCTAATGATGAATAGATGAATTTAAATTTAAATGTAATTCCGTCCATTCGTCAAGGACAACATTATCCATGGAAGTATTATTTTATAGGGGAAAATAATAGATTGATTTTTTTACATTAGTGGTTAAGAAATATTTTATACATATGTATATATATATATATATATATATATATATACCAGGAAAAACAAAAATTTATAATTCATGGATTCTTACCAGCTAATGAATTTTAAAGTAATTACATTCATTCGTCCACAACACAACAACGACAGAGCGTGCCATATAAGTTATCCATCGAAGTATTATGAAAGGAAAATATGGATTGTGGATGTTTTTGCATTAGTGATTGCATTATTAATATTTATATTTTGTGTTTATACGATACATAATACAATACAACAATACACTATACAGTACTACACAGTGCACAATAAAATACACAATACAATATACAAAATACAATGCACACAATGCACACCATGTACACTGCACAATATACAATATACGATACACAATATACGATACACAATGGACAATGCAGAGTACAATACACAATACAATACGCACTACGCCATACAAAACTGGTACAAAAATAATATAATAAGACAATAACAATATGATATAATATATAATACAATAACAATAATAATAATAATAATAATAATAATAAACAGATTGCAAATCGGGCAAGGACCACAACTTCGTGTAAATGCAATTATTCGAGCGTATTTTCATGAAAGCCCGCATATTGGTGCCCAAAAAATCGACCTACGAGTCTAAATTCAGTAAGGCTGAGTTGAATTGACTCGTACGAAATTGAAGCTTAAACCTTCTTTATCGTGTAAGGAGAGGAGATTCAAAAAATTATTCAAAATATGGTCGGAAAAGTAAATCGATCCATCCGATGCAAGCAATTTCATCAAAATGTCTCAAAAATTGCGGACTGCAGATTGAACACAAAAATGTATGGGCGAGCAGGAGTACAGACAGACAGACAGGCGGACAGACAGACAGGCGGACAGACAGACAGACAGACAGACAGACAGGTCGGTACAGTAAACAGTAAGGTGAAGCTATGTTAAACCCGTTTTTATGCTCTACACATTAGCACAAAATTAACATACAATGTATCCAATACCCAATGCTGGTGCCTCTTTTCCTTCAATTCGAATGAGTTTTTTTGTAAGTTTCAATTATTGCTAAAAATATTGCAATTTAGTACTTACTTCCTACAAATTCAATTTGTTGTTGTTGTTGTTATTTTTATTGTTATTGTGCGCCAAGCCAAGCAAGATTACGATTTATCCGAATTGGAAATTACGGGCAAATGTAATAACAGTTACGGTTTTTCAAGTCATGCGCTCATCATTGTTTTTGTATGAACAAAACAAATTTACAAACACAACCATACTTACATCCTAAGATAAGCGTTATACAAAATTTCAATTTTATCGAAGGTTACGACAAATGTTCATATTCATTACGTCATCAGTCAGTTACGACATCAATCAGTATCATCAGCATCATCAATACATCCCATATATCAGCAGGCAATCATTGCGATATTTACGATATATTAAAGTACGAAAGGTGTTCGGCGTATGCCACATACGTCGTATTGCGTGTTTTTTTATGAATTTAGAAAAGAATTCGATGAATATATTGTAAATTTCATCACTTGATCAATATACTTACATACTGATATATTTTGTTTATTATCATAAATATCGTAAGATTTTCGTCAAAAGAACTCATTCGTTGTCATCGTTCGTTTGGTTCGTTGGATTCATCGAGTAAATGCAAGGTTGCATTGTATTCATAGGTAGGCATTAATGACGTCATTCCATTATTAGTTGTATGTATGCCGGCAAGCGGATGGAGAGAGAATGAGTCACGAAATGTATTTCATGAATTTAATGAATATTTTGCCCAAATTCTAATGATACTTACATTCTAATATTTAGTATTGTTAAATTGTCCGTCCAGATATCCGTCATCGCAACACATAGCCAGCAAGGCAAGGAATAGTATATACAATGAATATTCATAATATGTATTCGTAATGAAGCATTTCATTTTTTATGAACATAGGTTATATATAACAGGCAGGCATGCATGTAAGTACGACAATGAATGAATATTTTAACTCATGGTAGCCTTACCTCGTAGAACTCCTAGTTCATGTTTATTTCATCATAAGGCCGCGATCGTCCCCGTACACCGTTTCATCGAATATATTTAAATGTTCACAATATTGATGCGAAGGACACGTAAGCATGACGCCGAACATCGGAGGTGCATGTAAGTACAAATTGTGACACAATGAATATTTCATTAATACTCTATTAACGCCATTCATAATGATACTCACCTCGAGACCCTAAAAAAACGGTTAATTTCGATATATTTTTTTTTTTTTTTTTGCAATTATGTTGATTGATTCATCGAACAAATGTAAAGATTTATGATATTATTATGATATTAATTTTGCATGCATTATAGGGTTAAGCATAGCGGTAATAGGATATGCATAGTATTTTAGATCAATCGTTGAATCCGTTTTTGTTGTGTTTATTAGCACAGGATATATGCAAAGGTAAATAATATGTCGAATCAGTAAATTTCATAAATCCTAGCAATTATAAAAATGAAGCGTCTCACCCCCTCGCCTTCCTAAAATGTGTTGTTTCGAATTTGTATCGACATTCATTAGGCCGCATTTCCAAGTAAATGTTCGTATGATGATTGACGGATCGATTGCCAAAAATAGAATTAGACATTAAAAATAAATATCTGTATATATAAATATGTTTGGCTACACACGACTGCGTGTTCGTTCAAAAAGTAAGACAAATGTATTTTGATATTTTTGTTTTTTGTTAAATCTATTGCTCATAGTAACCGTTCCCTGAAAATTGAAATAATATTTCTTATTAATCGATTTCGAACACACCAAGACAGTCGAAGGAAACTTTGTGTGTGACCTTGGCATGCCAAAGCCCATTTCCATGGCCATATGCATGTACTCTACTCATCTTCTCATCTCCTCTCCGCAAACAAAACTTGAATGCAACTTCTTTACAAAAATCGGAAAAAACGCCAACTGCGGTTCAGATGTCTGTTATAGTGCATCTTCAATATTGGTCTTACTTTTTTATCACATTACCAAAAATATACTTACGTCCACCTAAAATTTTGACAGGCATCATTCGTTCATTCGTTCATTCATTTCATAATTATATTCATAATGTTTGGGCGAGGGTTGGGGGGGGGGGGTGTTCAAGGGAATTGGAAAAGAAAGAAATTCATAGATGTTTATATTAATGAAATTTATTTGTTTGTATTGCTGCATGCATCCCAACTCTTTTTACATAGATTTTGAAATAAAAACACAACAAGTACACTACATTTTTTTTACACGAATTTCAAAAAGAAATTTTTTTTATTGTACATCCACAAAGTACAATTGGGGGAGTAAATGTGAGTCGAGAAATGCCGACACATGTATTAGACGACTTTATCAAACTGCTAGCGAACGAAGTTCTTCATTGAGTCTCAAATCGGTCAGTGGTGCTAAAGACATATCCCATATTATCTACAGATGATGGCAATTTTGCTTATTCTCAATTTCATTTTACACTTTTACTCGACTGAATTGAAAATTCATTCAAAATACAATTTTTATTTTTTTTGCACGGTGTGTTTGGGAAAATATTTAAGCGATTTTCAATCTTATGCAATTTTTTAAACATGTGGGGAATATGTGTGAGTCGGGTAATATGGACACATGTATTAAGTAACTTTATCCGACTGCTAGCGAACAAAATTATTCATTGAATCTTAAATCGCTCAGTGGTGCCAAAAGACATATCCCACGCCATATATACAGATGACGTTAATTTTTCCCAATTTCACTTTACACATTTACTGGACTGAATTGAAAATTCAATCTTCTGCACGGTATTTTTGGAAAAATTTTTAAAAAAGCTTCTTCGTCTTATACGATTTTTTAAAGTTATGGAGTGCATCCCCAAATTTACCCTTGCGTCGCATGTACTTTTTTCGCACGGTTTTCTAACGAACATATCCTCCGTGTAAAAAAAAAGAGTTGGGTATATAGTTCACAAAATTTATTAATTATTTCAAGGCATAGATATTATATATATCTATATACATATATATGATCAATACTTACGCGCCTCTAATATATTGATTTGCGGAACGAGGATTCGAGATTATTCATTATTAGGCAAAAGCAATTGAATTCATTGTGGCAAACGCATAGTAATATATAAAATTAATGTACATAATAGGAAAATTATGAATAGTTGAAATAAAGTTCATTAATGAAAATTGATTCATACTCCTACTGTGGACAAACTGTTAACAAGACTGTATTTGGTGTTTGCGTCGCTAAGGTGTTTCCGGTTCATAAGCATAAATCCACCAAATAAAATTTGGCGGATTCGTCATTTCAGTTATGCATTTTAGATCACTGTCAGTACGAACGTTATTTTTCAAACACGAACGAAATCGAAAAGACAAAGAACATACACATCGATACTATGGCGCGAGTATTTAAAAAAAAAGAACAGTCTCATTACTTTTTGTCCGCAGGAGTTAGTAGACAACGACAAGCAACATCTAAAGTAGTTCTCTAAATTTTTATGCCCAGCACCACTTGTCTTACAGGGTACATTAAGTTAGTGCGGATGTATATAACTCGCAAAAGGGCTTAAGGCCTTATTCTGAATAATACTCGTCTTACAGGGTACATTAAGTTAGTGCGGATGTATATAACTCGCAAAAGGGCTTAAGGCCTTATTCTGAAAAGTCATTATATGAAAAAAATGTCTCAACAAACGTGTCGAAGTAGTAGCATTTCGGTATTTTAAATTGCTATGAAAACATTGGACCGGCTGGGCAAATTTTTGATCCCACTTTCCTAAAACGGAAACTGAAGTTCACACGAAAAAATGGTAGAACTTTCAACGCTTCATGATGAAAATTGTATCGAAAATAATATAAAGAAATTAAGTGTATCGAGGACTTTGGATCATCTCATCATCTATTTTTTGCATCCCATAAGGATTTTCACGAAAATTAATCCTTTGTGGAGCAAAAAAGTTTTAGTTTAACATGTGATGATGAAACTTGACCCATAATAGTAACTGCGTTACGACAAAGTGCAGGACATTTAGTGGTCGGCCTTGCCCGATTACCATGTTTTTCACGTGTTTTATATATAAACTGAGCGACAAGATACTTACGAGATTCTAAAATATGTTTTTAAATTTGAATTTTGAAAAGCACGACGACAGACAACCCATTCATTCATTATATGTCAGGGAGTGAGTGAATCATTGGAAAGTAATAAAGTAATTATTTTGTAAACATTATGTTGCATTATTATCGATTAGTATAACTGACAGATACTTACCGGAATCTAAATGTCAGGGAGTGAGCGAATCATTAGAAAAGTCATAAAGTAATTATTTTGCGAACATTATGTCGCATTATTATCGAATAATATAACTGACAGATACTTACCGGATTCTAAAATGTATTTATATTTCGCATTCGTTAAGCAATGACCCCATCATACAGCATCCGTCATTAATTGATTTGATCGCAAGATTATAGGGTAAATATACAAGAGATAAAATGAATTGTTTTTGATTTATTTACAGATAAGAGGAGAGAGAAAATTATTTGATAAATTTCTCATATAAAAATTATTTAAATTTATAATTCACATTTACTTACGGACTATATATATATGTTGTACAAATTTTGATTTGATGTTTATTTAAAACGATTCCACGAGAATGACACAAATCGCATAACAAGAAAGATAAATAGTAAAATTCATAAAATTTGTATCTAAACAATGTACATAAAGGAGATAACGCATAAAATTTGCACGTGACACATGTTCCCACATATATATATATATATATATATATATATATATATATTGTCCCTCACTTGCATCTACGACGTTAGAATTAAATTACAATGAGTAGCATTGGTTAGTCGTTAGTGGCAATAAGTTGTCTTTGAACAGACTACATAGCCGATGATTAGGGGGAATCTCAGCTGAAAAGATGATGTTTTCATCTATGATTTGGCCAAATTGGATATCCCGCCAACTTTGGGTGACTCTCAAGAGTGTTTACAACAGACATTACACAGAGGGACAGAGGGACAGACGACGAGACGGACATGTTTAAAGGAAAGGAAGGTGCTTCGAGGGAAGCGTCCTCCCCTCCCCCTCCTCTGTTCTTTAACAAATATGAAAAGGAAAAATTTATGCCTTAAGCTAATACGCAAATACGTGAAAGAATGCATTGCAAATATAAATATTTGAGAGCAATGTGTTTAAATTAATATTTCAAAAAAATTCCGAAAATTTTTCATGTACATTTAAAAAATTATTCGGAAAGTAATTTCGTTTTTTCGCACAGCGAACTTTCCAACTTTAGCTGCATAATCATTACATATTTTGACAGTTGGCCTAACGAGACTTTGTTGTGATGTGAAGAAATTCGATTGATTCTATGCAGCAATTTTTCACTATCGAAAGAAGTGAAAAATACGCCCTCGAACCGATGCGTATCGAGAAGATGTGTTAACGGAAAACTGATTTGCAAAATTCCGATTTGCCATCAATTCTTATCTTGGAGCCATGCACCACTTGGAAGGCCAGTTTAAGCTAATGAAGACGCATTAAAGGCATTATACAAGTCGTGGAATCACGTGAGAAATTCAATTTGTCGAATCTTTCGATCTTCCATGATCATTGGAAATGCCTGTACATGGAACCCATATATCATGTTCCGTTCTGAAAAATGCTGTCATCAGCTGGACAACGCCGCAAATTGATCAGTAGAAGAGATACAATGTTCCATCAAGATAATGCGACACGATATGCTTTTACAGCTTCGACGGGATAGACGGTCACACGTACTTTCACATATTTGCAAGATCAAGATCTGGATCAGTTTTTTTTGCCAGAAAGACGGAAATCTTACGCTATCATGCTACCACCAGATAGATGGAAATACATATTGGACCAGATTGGACAAAATAAAATATAATTCAATAACACATTTACTTACTATAAGAGAATTACTTTCCGAACAACCTCACATTTATAAATATAGCAATACGTACAATATGCGGGTCCTGCAATATGCATGACCATAAATGGGGAAAATTCGCCAAAGGACGACAGCAAAGCCATCCATTTATATCCATGGGTGGGTGGATCGTACGAAAACAATTACATAAGCAAAAGAAAAAAATATGTTTCATTAAAATTATATTCATGCGGTAGAGCGCATTGAGCGAAAAACAAATACATAAACTTTGTAGTTTCCACTCGACTTACCCGCTATTCATTAGTTCGGTTGACAAGATATTCGTGGGGCCATTGTAAGGAAGGAAATCATAAATAAATAAATATTTATAAATCAATTAAATTTATGACATTAGCGACTTTTAGCATGCGCATGTTATGTTGTATGTTATGTACACCCAACTCTTCTTTTTTTTTTGTACGCTCTTCTTCTTTTACCCGATTTTGAATTATAACACATTCCATCAATAAGAAGAAATAGAATTTTTTAGCCAACAAAAACAATACATACATAGTCCAAAAAAAAAAAAAAAAATTCTTTTCTATGACATAACCTACCGTGCAGGGTTAGTTAAGTTTGTGCGGACAGAACTATTATTATACTTATCGATTCGGGATCACTTTTTGCATCAATCGAAGCTCGTCTGCCTTTCTGTCTGTCTGTCTGCCTGTTTGTCTGTCCATATATATATGCATTCAGACTATAGGTCGTAATTTTCGACATATATTTTATTAAATTTGCGACACTAACGTATTATGGGGCAAAGATGCACGCTTTCAACTCCTACCCATACGTAGCGTCTTCGTTTGATAAGTCATTGATAAGAAAATCGTTTAGTAATATAGTATGAGACGTTCGAATCGAATTGGGCAATTTTTTTAAAGCCTTTGCCATACAACCATTCTTGCTTTAGCTGAACATTGATGGGGTGGGTATACAAATAGGCTTTATTTTCAGTATGCTTTTTGATGAACAAGAAATTCGTTCTCAATAATAATTTGACAGAAAAACAAAAAAAAGGACAATTTGAACACATGTACAACTTGGATTTTTTTTTTTTTACGTCACAATCCACTATTCTAATAAAAAAAGATCTAATATTTAATGATGTCCTTAGTAAATCAATCATGGGGATTTTCGATCTACACCGCACCACATGTAGCGGGGGCGTCTGCCTATCCGTCTAATGTCTGTCCTTGTAAATTTATGCATTTCGATAGAAATGATGAAAGTATAGCGATGTGCTTTGGCGCAACGGCGAACGCTATTGAAAATGATTTGGATCGATCCATTTTTTACCCCCTCCCAAGGAAATTTCATACAAAAATACAAAATTCTACAAAATTTGGACCATCTACGCCTATTTTTGGATCATGCCCTATGTAAAGATTAAGCCTGTACTACATTGGGTTGCGTTTTGGGCCCGCTTCCCCACAATTATGCCTTTCTATAGAAACTAGATATAATTTTTCTGTCTTATAATAAAAATATGAATTGAGTTAGACAACGTGGTGTAGGGCATTTGTCATGGCCGGCCTTGACCGACTATAATGTTCTTACTTGTTTCTCCATCTCGTTGTAGTTCTCTCACGCCTTGAACACAGCATTCGGTTATTTAGAATGTTAAGGAGTATTCAGTTCAGTTCAGTTCAGTTCAGTTCAGTTCAGTAGGATGCAATAAATGATTTCAATAGAGTTGCAAAGAAGACATCGTTCAAAAATTAAATTTTTTTTTTTTTTAATTCGATAATGAAATAATTTGTATGTACAATTTCAATTTATAGTCTGAACTCTGAATAGTACGCAATGGAATGCGGATTTTCATTATTTTTTTGCGCGGCTTTTTGGGAAAATATTAAAGAGTTTTTTCACGTTATACGCGAGTTTTTTTTAAGGATGTGAAATGCACATACATCATCAAACTTAGCATACCGTCAAGCATGTATTTTTTACACGATTTTTTATTTATTTTTTTTTATTTCGATCTACCGTATAAAAAAAAAAGTTGATTTTTTTACACGATTTTTTATTTATTTATTTTTTTTTTCGATCTACCGTATAAAAAAAAAAAGTTGAAGTGTATTTCCATTCATGCGTCAATTCTTTTTTCTTTTTTTTTTTTGTTTATATTTGTAAATAAAACGTAATAACACACACTTACAGCCTAAAATATTCATTTTGATTGCAATTTTGGTTTGTTACGTACGCACGCGTCAAATAAAGATCGCACAATTCATCGATTCGTATAAATATGAATTTCCATCATATTGACGCAGATCATATAAGAATGTAATAGAGATAAGAATATTTGGTTAAAGGATTAATTATAAGGAAACATATAAGGTATAATATAAGATATATATATAGATAGAGTTGAATGGAGAAGAGTTATGTTCTTATGCAGTAGGGATGTGTTATGTTAATGCGAATGTATATGCAACACACAACGTCCACATCGGTCGTTATGAATTTCCGTTAAGAGCGTTTATATTATAATCATGCGAGGTGGGGAAGACGGAAAGCTTCCATGGCTTTATCCATATTATAAGGGCGCTCGCGCAAACTAAATCTTTACAGTGCATCGGTAATTTATCTTGAAGATAAGTAAAGAGTTGTATTACGCAATAGGATGCAGCATATTTAACTGATGTCCTTGCTCGACTATAACTTTTTCATAATTAATTATATTATCATCAGTTGATGAACTTACCAGCTTCTTATGCGTTGCATTTTTGAGATCAATACCGATCACTCCATCGATTATGTTTACGATGCCGTTGCTTACAAACACGGTTGAGAGTATGTTGATGGGGTTTGATACCGCCATGCGTGGATGTGACTCACTAGTCGAAAAATTACGAAACCATGTCAGTGTGTTATTTTCGTTGTATTTAAGTATAACTGGATTGGATTCGGGAGTAGCGCTATACACCTTTTTATGTTTACGTTGAAACAAGTAATCATAGTCTACGATATGATTCTGGATTATTACTCTATCTATTAATTCCGTATAATGTTTCTTCTAAAGAAGAAATTACGTATTTTTAATGAATCAATGAATATTTTTTTTTATTCTTTTTCATCGCGACAGCATTTACCCGAAAGAACCCATCATTTGTAGGAACAAAGAAATTTCGATCTTGCTCTTCATCTCCGAACTGTTCATACGCATCCGTCATACGTGTGGTGAGCAATCGGTTGCGATAATAGCTAAGATCGATTGGGCGGGCGAATTTGTAACTTTCAAAGTTTCGTATAAACTCCCAAGCATTCGGATTCGGATTTGCGTATTGATTATATCTTCTATACTTTTCGTCCATACCATCTTCTTTAAGACGGAGAGGTTCAATCGGACTCACAAGTTTATACAAGCACTATAAAGAATGATACGATAACGATAATAATAGTGTGACATAATAGCAACAAAAACGATAATAATAATGACGGATAGTAATAATAATACGAATAAAACGAAATAATAAATAATAATAAATAAAAGTAAAAAATAATAATAAATAAAAGTAAAAAGTAAAGTAAGTAAATTTAGCCGGAGAATAAATTTTAAGACTAAAGTCTTAAAGCACTAGCATCTAACATCATCATCATCAACATTCAGATGGGAGATGGGTTTTTAAGAAGATCGCCTACCGTCATTCACATCAATCACACATAGCGATTGTGATATTGAAAGAGAATAATAAATAATCCCCCATAATAATCATCGTATGCTTATTAGATTCAGATCACATGATAAATGATCTAAAAATGGTCTCATTAGTCTTGATGGGAAAAAGCTTTCAATACAAGCGCAAACGATAAATGTAAAATAATAATTGAAGCTAGGCACAGCCAGACGGCGGTAAAAACCACAACACTTGATTCCCATAACATGAAAACGACAGTAAAACGGCAATAAATATGAAACGAATATGATTTATAGAATAGATAGGAGCTGAACAGAGGTTTGTATTGTAAAAGAAAAGAAAAGTCGGGCAATGCCGACCAGTAGCTATCCTACACAGCCCTTTGCCTACAGCGATTATTCTCGCTCGTTTTGCTAGTAAACTACTACTCGGAAAATTTACGCATTATTTTCATGCAAAGGCATACTTGTCATGAAAGTACGTATAAGGACGTGACGTCATCCAAAAATGTTATTATTTTTCAATTTCCATCATCAAAAAAGCGGAAGGAAGGACTTGCTTTTCCTGATAAACCTGAGACACGTTTATCCCAACCCAGACCCAAATCCACTATTATTAATTTTTTTTTCGTTTCATTGCTACCATAAGGCAATGAAAATTACAAAACTTCTCTCTGAAGGGTTTACTATATTCATGAGGAGTCTTATATGGAGTGCAGTCCAAGAAATATATCCACGTAGTTCAAATAAAACTCATTTCATTTTTATATCAGATTATTATAATGAGAACAAATTTTCAACGATTTAGACACGCTCCTCTTGATGTATAAAGGGATTACATTTCCTGAGAATTCTTAATTTGCGTTGGTGATATCCAAAAAGCAGACCTACACGGTCCAAATTTGCTAAGGTTGGTCTCTTTGTTAGTTTACTGTTATGAAATAATTTTCACCATAAAATATTGAAAATGAAACATTTTTTACCATATAAGGATCCAGGGTCTTTTATTGTTATATATAGAGGTCTTTCAAAAGAATCGCCGCAGCTGTTACACAGTGCCTTTTGTAAAATTTCGTTATATCCGGAGTATTCGAAAAAGCGATCAGATGCGAACCCTTTCCAATTCCTTTCGTCCTTTCGTCCCTGAGTTGACAAGGGCGTTTCATTAAAAATTGCGACCTTCGGGTTGAACGCGAAGATACGCGGACAGAGAAGCTTAAAAAATAATTTTGAATCGATCAGTACAAGAAAACTTGGGTTCTTTCCAAACCCAGAAGGGTGGGAGGGTTACATACAAACGCACAAACTTAATATACCTTTTACCATAATTAGTGTAGGGTATAAAAAATAAATCAATAGGATCGGAAGACCACTAAAAGAATCATTAACTTCTCGAGGATGATTGAAAAACTCGTCCGTACCGCTTATTTTTTTCTGTAGACAGTGAAAATCTGTGCATGCAGCGGGTAAAAAAATTATACTGAAACCGCTCCACTCTTAAATACCCTACATCATTTTACCTGAAGAGATTATTCGTATAACGACGTTTCAAAATAAGGCTTTACATGGACAATAACGAAGAAAGTGATCCGATCCGTGTCACTGTCATTAGCGCCCGTCCTTGAGCCAAAATACATTCGTCTACCAAATTTCATCAAAACATCTCAAAAATTGCGAACTCTAACTTGAACACAAGTTTACATGGACAGACGGACAGATAGGCTTAGATCAATTCTATACACTGTACCACAAGTGGTGTAAGGTATAGGGAATTAAAAAGCAATAAAGCGGTAATGGAAAGCTAAAAAGAGTACATAAATAAATAAATAACGCCGTTGTGCCGAAATTTCTATAAAAAAAAGCGGTACACAAAATAAATAATAGAAGTAAATCGGGAGGTCAATAAAAATGGATGCAATTGGGCCGCGTCAAGATTACAAACTATTCCAAATTGCAATGTTTTTTTACATAAACAACAATAACAACAAATATGCAAATTATTATATGTAGTGCGGACTTTAGTTTGAATCAATGGATTCGATGCAAGACAGATAGATGCAAGACAGAAGCCTCTTTCCAACTTGGAAATCTAATAGTAATAAGTATTACTTACTTGCTCTTTTTCTTTTGGTGTTGATTCTGCTGCTGCCTGTCTTGCTAATAATCGCTTTCCTCCTTTTTTTCCCGCCGGTTTTTTCGCTGCTGGTTTCCCTTCAACTGGTATGCATTCATGGTCGAGGGCTTCTTTGCCGTTAACATATGTCGTTTTATCGATCTTGACTATTTGTAGAAAGTAGCCTCCGGGATAGTGTGATGGTACCTTAAACCAATTTGTTTTGTTGGTGAAATCCTTCTCTTCTAATATGCCACGAGCTGAAACGGCAAAGGGAAAGAACTCTGCAAAGCTAGAGACGAAATCTTCAATCCATTTTTTAAATATTTTTAATGCTACCCATATGAACGTAAGGGTCAATTTCATCATCGCCTCTTATTGGCGGTACAAAAAATGTGGTATGACGCATTTTTGATAAAACCCCACAGCCAGGGCATTTTTGCATTGTCTGCGCCTGTTCATAGTAATCCTGAAAGTAAAAATTTTGACAAAAAGAAATGTATCACCATACACTCTACTCGTGTTACGTACAGAAAAATAGAATGAAAGACAAGATCGGGACCCATCACCGTTTACCACAAAAAGAGACAAAAGAAGTAAAAGAACAAAAATGCGGATGATAATATGGAGTGGACGCAGTTGATTTCTTCTATTTTCAAAATGAAAGTTTCCGTCATAGAGGCCTAGGGGGTTTTGTAAGCGTGTTTCCTTTGAATGGGCGATTTTTTCATTTACGCTAACGAGAGAAAGGTTTACCACGAATGCTACACATATGGAAGCTACGCAAGCAGACAGATGGACAGCGGGACAGACGGACATGTTTATGTGCATTGCAAATTTGAAATTAGCCAAGAGTTTGTATGCTTTATAGGGTTTTTGAAGCTTGTCTCTTCGTGTTGCAAAGGTATTGAGAACACAATTCAATAATATTGGGTAGGCGTGCAGTGCATGTAGCTTCGATATATGTACACTATATTTAACTATAAGCAATATTACCCAATTTATGTATATATATGTATTTATATATTACAATACGCACATAGGATAATATGCGTGGCAGCTTGTAACAGGCAAGAGTATGGCATTGTATGGCATTGCAACGGGACAGCGATGATGATGATGATGATGCTAGCTATAAAAGTGCTCAGCCTCTCAATTGTGTTACGGCACCCAAAGAGGTAAGTGCTCATTGACAAAATAATTCTTTTTTTTTGCGATTTACTGATAGGGGAGATGGCAGACTTAGCATAGCCGCTGTCTTTGAACAACGGATAGAACTGCTCGGCTTTACGGATAGGGGATGACAGGCCTACCGTAGCCGCTGTCCCTGAACAACTGGTAGAATTTATCGGACTTTAGGTATAGGGGATGACAGGTTTACCGTAGCCGCTATCCTTTAAATGAATCGTAGGCATATGCGAACGAATAACTGACCCTATTAGTCTGTAAGATTGGCTGCCGTAATTGTGGGTTTTGCAGAATTTCAGTACGCACGGAACATTGCGAATTTTAATTTGATAAAGTGAAACCAGGAGTAATATAATCGGGTCGCGGGTCACCGTTTCGTTGGTTTTCGTCCTCAATACATAAATTCCGGTAAGAATAAAAAAAGGATATGAAGGTCCAAGTCTTTCAGAGACCCGTTACAACCCATTTAATACGTGCGTATATATGAAATTGGGTGCATATGTACTCATGTATATTTCAGTTTTCTTAGAAAATCATGTGAAAAACACGTGAAACGTAGGGTAAGTTTGCTCGCTTCTTTTACACGATAGATCCCTTTCATGTGCAATATATATATGAAATACTAGTAAAATATAAGATATGTACATAGGGCATCTAGGATATAAAGAGGACTTTAATATTCTCCTATTTGGTTGCTCTGAACTGTACCACATCATCTTATAGCATTTGAGACAATTTATAGTTAGCTACAATACTATTGTAATCTAACCCTAGATTACGATGAATCTTATATTGTCGAGCCATAAATATTTTGCATCCTCAAGATTGTTTTTTTATTGTCACTGTGAAATTACGAAATTCCCGGCCTGTGGGTATCAAGTCAAATTGTCAATAAACGCAGGCTTGCACCCGTATAAATATATACGATTTTTCCATCTAAGTGTACGTCGTTTCGGTTTATTGGCAAATCGCTGCAGGCTGCTGCCGATGTGATTTTTCGGGAGGTTATGTTACATTCATATTATGTCTCCTTTGCAGTGACTTTGAGAGAGACAACATCAGCATGTTAATGGTGGACGGGATTAATAAATGAACCACAGGTGAAATTATATTTCACCGTAAGAGAGAGTCTCCCTTATTGGTGCAATAACAACGATTGAAATTGTAATTTATCATCACTTGTAACTAAACTTTTAATATTAAAAAAAGCTAGCTTTTCAGTGAACAGTAAATAAATCAAATGAATATCTTGACTAATCGGTGGTGTTTAAGACCTAGCAGCATTTCGATATCAGTTTTCTGCGTATAAGAAATGCAACAAATCGCCCCACAAGTTTCGTTAATTCTTTTAACTCTTTTTTTTTTTTTTTCTTCCTTTTTTAATAAACAAAGAAAAACATTAAGAAATATTAAGAATATTGAGATTGAAGCTGAAGACTTCTTCGTTTGAATTGCGGGAAAACCTCAACTAAAAACACCAAGAAATGAGATTATACTACAATGCGAATAATTCGCCCACTTTGTACTCGTAAGAACTATGGTGTACAAGGCGTGCAATAAAGAGAAAAATAAAAGGATAAGAGGCAGTGAGAAAAGGTACCCAATCGCAAGCGATATACATACTGGCAAGACTCTTAATACACATGTGTAAATAATCGCGTTAACGCGTGTTCGCTATCATAAGTCTTTCCTCTTTCGGAGGAAAACGTCCGTTAAAGCCAAAGCTTTTTGTCTTTGTGACTATATTATATGGTATGATATGTGTGTGTATGTGTGTGCGTAAACGTTTAAAAAATGTACATTAAACGTTTTATAAAACTGATACAAACGCGTCAAAGGTGGGAAATCGGGTTTTCGTATATGTGACTGATGTGTCACGTACTTGCGACGGTTGGTAGCGTCAAGCATTATACAACCAATGGAATAAAATAGCAATCGCATCTATGAAAAGAAGCGGAGAGGACATGCTAAAAAAGGTCGTCCCCTAGAAGGAGAAACGCTTAACATCAATGAAGGCAGACGAACGTTCTCGTTCATACCTGAGGTAAGCTATTACCCTCACCTAGTTTCTAACCGGTGCGGCCATGACGGTTCGCCAATATGTTCGAGATGTTTAGACGCGGAAGATGTCAAGCGCATTATCTTCAATTGCCCGAAATTCGCGCGACGTAGGGTCGAGATAGGTGTAGTCCGCACGATACCATAGTATGACGGAAAGACATGCAAACAGGACAGACAAAGAAAAGGACATGAAAACTACTATTGAAGCGCATTAATTACGACCAGTTTTCGCGAATACGCTACGATACATAACGATGGTGCTGTGGAGAAGAGTGGTGCACGAAGTGTGTTTGCCGAGGGGTTTTAATAAGCCATGTAAGGTGCCATGTATGGCGAATCGTGCTTGCAGTTGGTGCGGACGAGCAGTATCTTTGGAAAATTTCAAGCTAACATAGCAAAGGAAAAAACACACACACACGCAAACTGCCGTTCCCCGATTTGAATATGAGATTCACGCACACTTTCACATTCAAGGATAATAAAACTAGTAACTGATGAATTGCTTCTTCATGGTGGATGGCTTTACCTGATTTTTAAGGTAAAAAGATGTCCGAATTGAACCTATATGCGTTTTTAAGGAGATAAAGAAATTTTCTTTCCTCAATTAGGAAAAAAGCAAAACCTTTCTGTACGATGTGATAGCTAACCATCAAGGAACGCGTCTGCAATGATAATAAAGGAACTGTGAAACGATTAGCGTGAAGGGCAAATTAAAGGAAAAAAAAAAATCGTGCCAGATGTTAATAGTTATCGACTCCCTTACCGTTCTACCTTAATAAAAAAAAAATTTTTTTAATTTATTGACGACACGCATCAAGCTATGTGATCCTTATAATTATTCTTAAAAGTTTTGCCAAATGTATAATAAAGCACTTACGTCCGCTTCTTCTTTAATATTTTCGAGAATCGATATGTCGACCTCTCGACATCGAGTCAATGCCATAAGACATAGCAAAGTCCAAATCCATATTATAAGCATAGGCATGCTATAGCCTGCGGATTTTCACAAGATAAGCCAATTAATCCAATAATTAGTAACGCGTTCTGTATTATCGTCGATTCCAATAACTGCAATTATATGAAAGCCGAATTATGATAATTAAAGGAGCTAAAGCTATAAGCTGTAAGTATTGTAAAAGCAAAAACCAAGAATTCTTATGTAAATTGGAGACAGAAAAGTACGAGCCAGTTATTTATTAAATTAAAAAAGTATTTCCAATTATTGCTTATCTTTCTGCCTTCTTTTATTTTATTTTATAAGTTTTTTTTTCCTATTAAAGTTTTTATGATTTGTACTCACTTTAAATCAGTTCGTACGATTTCTGGAATCTACAGCAAACGTCTGAAACTAAAACTGAAACAAGAATTGGAAAAATTCAATTTATTTGGTGAAAATTCAAAAATGACTTATTTCTCTAAGAAGATATTTGATATCGACATCGATTCTGTTCAGAAACGTACCGTGTAAAAAAAGGAAATTGCCTTTTCAACCTTTTTTACTTAATTTATTTGCTGACTAACAATAGAAAGAGAAAAAGAAGACTTATTTCTCTGAGAAGTTATTTGATATTGACATCGATTCTGTTCAGAAACGTACCGTGTAAAAAAAGGAAATTACCTTTTCAACCTTTTTTACTTAATTCATTTGCTGACTAACAATAGAAGGAGAAGAAGAATAAGAAGGAAGCAAAGTGAGAATAAACGCAAGAAAACAAAAAATGGAAAAGGTTCTTTTTATAATTTTTTTATACCCACCAGTGTAAGAGGGGGGAATACTCATTTTGTTTTTTCCAAAAGGAAACTTCAGAGACGATATAAAGAAAGTATATATATATTCTTGATCAGCGTAAAATTCTAAATTAATTTAACCATGTCTATCCGTCTGTATGGTGTTTGGTGTTGGCAGTCTCCTGGTCGCATATGAATAAAAATATCGACTACAAATTTGTTGGAAATATTGGAAGTTTTCGCACGCAAGTTTGTATATATTACACGCGTAACCTTTTCATGCTCGGATATTTAATTAAAAAATGAGAAAAATTATTATTAATAAATTGAACTAAGATCATACAATATATTCGTACATGCTGGATTATAGACGGTAGCTGAACAAAGTCTACATACAGCACAAAAGTTTAAAGTTTCTTTTACTTAACAAATTACATTTATGGGTTGAGGGTTAAAAAAATGTATTTCTTAAAAAAACAAAAACTTCAATTAAATAACAATTCAGTTATTTCACAGCTACCTTAATATAATATTTATGGATAAAATTGAAAAAGTAATATTTTGTTGAACGATCTTTAGCATGAAAAAATCTATTTCTCTATTATATCTGCATCCATTCCCCTAGTAAAGCTTTCTTAAGCTACGATGTTCCATGTTAGAAATTTTCATTTCATGCCTTATGTTTTGCAATTGCATTCAAATCCGGCGATTGGGAGGGGAGAGTACGCTTGGTTGGGGGGTTTTATAAAAATCGCTCTAGCATAACTAACAACTAGATTTCGTATTCCAGTCGCAGACATGCATTTCCAAAAAACGACAGACCATCCAACGTACATTATAGTTGGTAGTAAATTTGCAATTGCCGTCGTTGTATTGCCTTTCCTCCATATGCCACTTTTTGCTTTCTATCGTATCATATCGTATCGTATCGTATCGTGTCAAATATGTTAAATTTAACTTGATCACTAGCTCGAGGCGTTTAATCATATTAACTGCGACTATAGTCGCATCGTGATCTTTTCCTTGGACTGCTTGGATATGAAACATTTCGAATAGTTTCGGGATGAATACTAATCTGCCTATATTTTTCTAGATATTTTGCAATATCGACATGTTTGGCCGACCTGATCGGTGCTTATTTTCTGTCATATTTGTGTTATTGTATTTTTTTTTTTTTTTTTAGAATAATTGCAACAGTAACACGACTTATTGCAATTGTTTCATCACTTGTTTTAACATTATAATCATTTCTGTATGTTTTTATAAACATTTTCTCACATTTTAAGGAAACAAAATTGTAAAAAAACTCACTTTAACTGATAAATTATAATTTTTTTTCTTATTTTGTTATTTATTTTCAATACTTCCAGTGATGTGGTTTCGCTGTATCTACGCTTTTTGGTGCACAAAACTTCGTATTAAATATTTTTACACATGAGACTTTTTTGCTTACCATTTCTTAAATTTACCGAAATGCCTTAAAACTTTGCTAAATTTTATTAAAATAGTAATTATGGGACTGTATGTAGATTTTATTAGTCTACTGTATATACATGTATGTATACGATTCTGTAAACAATAATTGAAACGCTTGACGGGTGATGTGGAAACATTTTCGAACGCATACGCATACTGAGCCATGACAACAAAAACTTCTTTATCTCTTCTTATTCTCTTCTCATTGCACCATTCTTACTCACTCGCTCCAAGAAATAGACCCATTTCAGACCCATTTCAGACCCAGTTCAAATTAGGTAACTAAAGTTGATTTCTTTCCCAAATTACTATGAAATGAAACAATTTTCTCTGTGTAATATTGAAAATTACATTGAAAATTTTTGCCATATAAAGACTCGCTTAGCGTAGAAACAATTGTATGAAAGGGGGAGGTTTGGAATGCTGAGACAAAATCATTTAGTCGCTTTTCTCGACGAATTGCAAGTTATTTTCTTTATAACGACTTTTCAGAATAGGGCGTTCGATGAAAAGTTATCGAAACAGGTGGACCGATCCAAACCATTTTCAAAAACGTTCGTCCTTGGATCAAAACACATTAGTGTACCATGTTTCATCGAAATGTCTCGCAAATTACGATCTGTAGCTTGAACACAAATTTACATGGGCGGACATCGACCGGCGGACAGACAGGCTTACATCGATTTAGAAAATGTATCTGAATAATAAAAGGCTTTAACGTGTACAACAAGATATGTAAAATATTATGTAAAAGCAACTTTCTAAGTAAATACGAAATAATACGAGCTGACATTCTTATAAAATCAGGCAATATTTTAAATTGACATGAAAAAAGCACATTTTCTTAAGAACTGATAATACTTTAATTAGCATCCCTGCGAAAGCTTATATTAGCAATAAACTCATATTAATGAGAGAAGAGAGTGAGAGAGAGTTCAATATACATAATTAACATAAAGCATAAAGTGCTACTAAGGGGTTTGTGAGAGAGTTTACTTGTATGCATGTACATAAAATTCATGTAGATAGGGAGAGACTTAATTCTTAGTGCTGAAAAATACCCGATTTTGCATCAACTTACCAAAATATCAATATCTTCTACGAAGAGCAGTGTTATCTCTTTTTTTTAACGGCATTTTCTTTCTTCATATGTTTTTTTCATTATCTCCTATAAAGTAGCATATTTTGATAAATGAAGGAACGAATGTACTCTTCATACAGAGGTGTAATCAAAAATAACAAAAAAGTGCAATGCTTTTACTCCACGCATATTAATTCAAATTCAATTTGTTTACAAATCGAGAAACTTCAAAATATATGTAATATCTCTCTCGCTCGTTTGTGTAAATCAATCCAAAACACTGGTTGCTTGGTAGTTAAAATCAGTCAGTTTATGTTTTGAATGCGATACAGTATTTGATATATTTGCTGTTGATTGTTGATACCATACCATAATCAAAGATGAGTGTTGAATAAAAGAAAGCAAAACGAAAAATGTTTAATTTAAATTTGAAATAAATAAAAATCAGTGAAAAAGTAAATGCAACAAACGGCAAAACGATATTCATTTGAACTTTTAATCCGGAATAATCACGCGTTCAAAAATGAGTGAATTGATTTATATTCATATATATATAGTTATTTTTTGTTCTTTTTTTTTTTTTTTTGACTGAACGAATGCCTAAACAAGCATCAAGATTTCCGAAAATGTTAAACTAATCCGTTTTGCCCGAAAAAAAACCTATTGACAAGACTTAGACCGGTGCGTTGCGGTAAGTGCGGTAAGAAGATGATTAATACAAATACACTCATCTTACCTTAGCGAACAGGTGGATGGAGAGACAGAGAGACATAGGTGAATTGTCGATTAATATATTATAGGTGTACTCCAAGCGCGTGTTCTTAAAGCTAAAAATCTGTTTTTTTTTTTACATCTGACTAATTTTGTATATCGCTGACTGTGAGGTTTTTCGAATTTCAGACTTTAATGAATCCTTCTCCTCAATTTATTTATTTTTCTTCTGCGGATATACGAAATTCATGCGTCGTTTCGTCGGTTCTGCACTGAATTAACCAAACCTAGAAGACGTTTTAGATGCGTAGGTTTTCCAAATTAGAGAAATGTCGTAGGGCTACCGTATAACCAAGTAGTTAAAGAATCGCGACTAACAAATTGATATACCCTTGCCCGATCCTCATTCCAGTGGACCACACAAAATCATTTTGAATGGTCTGATTAACGACATAACCGCTTCCACGATCCAGGCTACGGCTATCCCCCCAACTCCTCTCTCCCAATTAGCATACACATATAGGGGACATTTTCTGATCGATTGATCATATAACAAGATATGTATGAAATAAATCTAATTAACAGAAAATGGATCCATTAAAATAAAGAAAAAACCGTAACTGGACGTAAGCAATCGAATCGATATCAAGTGAATAAAGTCCCGAACTTCAGAAATTCTTTTCTTTAAATTATCCCACACAGCGGCAATGATTGTCAAGGCGGACTATAAATACGACAAGGGAAACAAAGCAAGCAAAAAATTTGTATTACCTTTGTATAGTCGAAGGCACGTGAGTTGGCCGAACGCCATTTTTTTCAGAAAACTGAATTAAGTGATTTTCAAAGGCGAAACGAATGATGATCGATAAGGGTAAGGCTTGGCCGTGTGCTGCGGATTCATCAAAACCTTTTAGCCAAATTTTCTAAATTCCTGTTGAGTTATAAAAAATGTGACATTGAAAAGAACTTCTTCGAATGTTGTGCCAATCACCTTCCATTCCCCTTATTATTATCTTCAAAAATGGCTCGATTTTATTTCGTCGCAAAAGAGAGTCACAGTATAAATAGAAATTCGATCCATTACGTTTTTTACTCTTAAATACCGGACCTCTTTATGACCTACACTACTTGTGAAGAATGAAGAAAGTAGGCTCACCTCTTCCGTCCGCATAAAATACAATGGACGTTTTCAGAATTAGCCAAAACATCAAAGTACAGTTACTTGATAGATTTAGAAGTTTCAAAGCCATTTATTGGGAAAACTGTCACCCACTTTTTTCTGGACCCAACAGTACAGTTCCAGTCACTGATATTATCATTATCAGCTTTAAGCCGTTTTCCCAAATAACGCATAACTGATCCGTATTTCCGCAGGCTTTCTTAAGTCAAACTATTAGGTGCACTTAATTTCATATATTAATGCAAAGACTGAATTTTCATTTTTTTTTGTAATACAAGGATTGAACATAGTGCAGGGTCGGATGTGGAAAAATTTTGCAAATAGTGTACGGAAAAGAAATGAAACTTTTAGGTCCCTATGAAAAACAATCATAACAATGCAAGTGGTCATAGGCGAATCGTATGAAAGGAAAACCATATGAAAACAAGTTCAAAAAAATATGCAAAAAAAAAAAGACCTCAAGCTTCGGCAAATGTTGCAAATAAACAATTAGCTAAAGCAAAAAAAAAAAAAAAGGAAAACAAAAATTAAAAAAATAAAAGCAAAAACACAAAAAAATGAAAAAAAATGCAAGCATTTGCAGCAGGTGAACGACTTAACATTCTCTTTCTCTTTTAACTAACATACGCCGCACATGCACTGTTCCCCGACTTCCGGTCATTTTTCTAGCAGTTAGTTTTAGCTGAAGTTTAAAAAGAAATTTAATGCGTGATTTATATACAAGACAAGTATGTTCATGGAAAACTCGATTCAAATATCAGTTAAAGAAATTTCTTTAAAAATAGTTGAAGATATTTTTTTAAAGTTTTTAGCAAAAAAAACGAAAGAAAAGGAATGCTTTGAAACTTTAAAATAGCTCTGGAGGAATGAAAATAGAGGAACTTTTTAATTAAAGGAAACAATTTATATTGTGTGTGAGTATGTTAGTAATGTGACGGCAATATTTTGCAATAATCAGAAGGAGACTTCAAAGGCCATCGCATAAACTCTCATCAATTTTTCATATTCTTGATTAGCATTAAATTTTGAATCGATATATGTATATATGTCCCTTCGTCTGTCAATATATCTGTATGCGTAACCTAATGGATAGAATCCTGACTACCAAGTTTGTATTCACGGATTCAAATTTCAATGTAATAGATATTAATTTGATCGGGTCAGTCGGTAAAGGCACTTTATCGACTGGGCACATACCCGCTAGGCTGCGACCAACGTTTTTCTATTTCTGTCTGGTCGTCATGGCCATGCGCGAAAAGGCGACATCCCCTCTATGATTGATCATATTAAAAAAAAGGCAATATTTATTTAGGGAATTTGGACCAAATAGATCTTTTTTCTTTAAATCCCAATACATGTAGGGGTTACCATGAAAAGCAGGCAGAGAAAGTCTAATCTTTATGACAGACACGGGAAAGTAACAACATTTTTAGGAATTAAATGAAGTTTGCCAAGCTTGTATTAGGTCATACGACGTTTTGGGCATCTTCCAAAATGGGGATTTCATCAAAAGCATACCTTTACATGGAAATAATGTTCAATTTTTAGGTTTTTCATTGCCAAACCGAGTCAATAACTATGTTAGGAGTAGTGAAGTAGAGTATCTAATGGTCGACCTTGCCTAACTATAATGTTCCCCCTTGGTTTATCGCTGATTTCAATCGATGAGTTATTACCTCTCTCAACATGATTTCCATTCCAAAATCGGTCCTTTCGTGTATAGAATGAGGAGATTAGATATCCTACCGGCGCGTTATTTGTCAAAAAAATAGTAAAATGCGGGGTCTAGCGCTATACAATACTTTACGATTTAATTGTGGGTTGTATCAGTTAGTGAATTAAAACTGACTTCTGATACTAACCTTTTAGAGGGTCCTAAGAAATATTTGTACAAATGATCAACAGGTGGGAGTAGTAATGTCATTTTTGTGATTATGCATACATCCTTCACCTGGGGGAGATTCAGAGTTGATTTAGTGCTTTCCGTCTAACCGTCCCTCCACACGAATCTTTACCGTCTATTATTAAAAAGCTTTTACAATCATATTCCTAGCTGTTGATCACAGATCACATTAAAAGCCGACCTGTCTCTTAAGGGACATCCTCTGTACATGTAGAAACACTATGATAATCGAGGAGAAAGAAGTAAGAAGAGAGCAATAGGGTGCAGCCGTAACCTAAACGTTGTATGCCCAATAGACATGTGTTTTGCCATTATCGATCGAACATTCATGTGGCTGCGGCCACCAACAGTTACTTCTATCGCACTGGGAATTAAAACCGGTTAAGTCGACTTGAGAACTTCTTGTCCACTATGTTATGCAGAGCACCATATGCAATTTGACGAGTTTCTGAATATTTTAAGCGAAAGAAATAAATCTACTGTCCGTCCATGCTGCGAAGATGGATGAAGAAAAAATAAAATTCGATAAGATAAATCCTTAACGAATGCTCCTGAGATATAAAGGGCTTAGTTTTGTGCTTATAATTGTAGATGGCGTTACAAAATATTTATATGAAATTTTAGATTACATTAGATTTGATTGCTGTGCGCGTGGAGCAAGTAGTAAATTTTATTCTACGATATGATCTTGATTACGGCCAAATTCAAACTTAATTTATGATCATCGTCCTGTTACGAAACAATTGTTAATTTTCACTTTTTATCACCTATTGGATGGATGTCTATGCGTGATTATTCATTTTATCATGTGTACTCCTGACTGACGTTCAGCATAATTCCTTATATTATTTCGCAATGATTCCTTCACGATATGGATGGTGGTCATAAAGATTATTCGATCCAATCCAGTTTCAATAGTGTCGGTTTTTGATTTCAAAAATCTCAGCATATATGATTCCAAATATATCATTAAAATTTCCCAAGAATTGTGATCGCATTAGCACCAATAGAAAGATGTAAAGATAACCTTAAACCTCGTTTAGAAAATGATTCTAAATTCATTCAGTTTAATAAAACAGGTGGAACCACTATGATGGAAAGCTGCCCGCCACCCACCTTCCCCTTTAATGTGGTTATTCATGTAACGAGCTTTGGAGATAAGCCCTTATGTGAGGGGATTTTGAAAAGTGGTTTTCAATAGTCTTCGTCCTGGTGTACAAAATTTCATGAAAATATTTCAAAAATTTGCGATCTACACGTTGAATACAATCACACAACATAGATAGACAGATAGACAGACAGATAGACAGACAAATTAGAGCGATTCAGAAGGTGAAGTAACAATTGAGTCTATATCTAGTCGTTCTATGCGTTATACACATCCGTACAAACTCCGTATACGATGTACCGCCGGCGGTGTACGATATAAAATGTGTAAAGAACTTAACTGACCCACATAGAAATATGTTTACCTCAATACAGAAATAAAGGCAAAAAAAAAAAAACTTAACAAGAACAAGAACAACGACAACAACTATATGTCAGCCAAAATGAATAAAAGTGAAAAAATACCAATGTGTACGAATTTTTAAACAACAACATAACAAATTTACAAAAACAAAAAAACAAAAAAATGGAAAGAGAATAACTTTAAAATAGTATATTACGCTAAAACTGCTAATAATGGAAACCTAAAGAATAATACAAAGTAAACGTATTCTATGTAACCTAAGCCCAACAAAACAAAAAATGAAATAAATAAATAAAGCAAAGCATGATACATAAAAACATAGTCAAGTAAAGTTAGACAACCTGACAACATAATAAAACAGACCGGTGTCATAATTTATTCAGCGTATGCATCCTAAATATACATATGTGTAGTCATGTACATGCAATTGAATGAAATGGTGTTGGAGTGGATGGACGGATGATCTGTCTTTTCACATTTCCCGGCACTTTAATTGCAGTACAAAGTAAACGAGGTACTGGCAATTTTTCTTGATATCATTCAAGTCAAGTGAGCGTTATATTCAACGTTTAGTTCGGTGTCGCTATCTGGTTTTCTCGTTGCTCTAATCTCAAGTTAACTTTTACTTAAACTATGTTGACACTTTCAACAATTATGAAATCCATTAGCAGCAATCATTGCGTGTGTTACTGGCTTAACAACTTAATTATAATTTGATTATATTGATTGATTGCTGTAACCGCAAAACGAGAAAGTGTTGAAGAAATTTTACATGCAACTCTCTCATTAACTTCATTGACAGCGTTTATCATTAGCAGGATGTGGATTATCTGTCATTGGATTATTATGGTAGGCTTAATATGCCTAATTTTACCAATTGTTGGTAAGTAATTAATTTTCTCTAATAATAACCTCAGGCTGATTGTAAATTTATTATTATTAACTTTTATTTTATATGAAGATCGAAAATACTGAAAGTACTGAGCAAGTGTTTCGAAGCAAAAGAATGATAAATTTTGTAAAAATTTTATTAAGAAAAGCGGCGGCCCTAAATATCCTCTGTCCATACGTTGATTCTTCAAAATATGGCGTTATAGGGGAAATGATCGAAGAAGTCGTCCGATCCGAATCATTGTCGACAGAGTTCATCCTCGGACCAAAACATAGAAAATTTCATCATTGCGACCTGCATGTTGAACACAAGGACAACGACGGACAAACGGACAGACAAGCTTAAATTGTTTACGGAAATGATTCTAAATCGATCAGTGCAATTAAAGGTTGATCTATCTCAAATTCTTCTGCGTGTTACATACATCCGCACAAACGAAATACCGCAAATGGTGTAGAGTATAAAACTGCAATGAGTTGATTTTCTTCTTACGGTCGTCCTATATACTCTTTTTTATTTTATTTTTATTATTTTTTTTTCTTCGCCCACACGGGAGACGGAAGATCTCTCTCTCTTTCTCTCTCTCTACTTGACTTATATGACGCGAACCGAAATGCGTTCTCATTTTTGGCTACACACTGTAATTCGGTCGATCATCAACGATACGAAGCACTCAGCACTCTCCCAATCAATCAAGCCCATGTCACCGAAATTGTGGTAATCTACGGATAATATCATTAATGATTATTATAACAAATATTTCATCCAAACTAGCAAACTCTTCCTGATAGATCGTGGATTCCTTGGCGATAGAATATCGGTTTTTTTTGAAGTCTAGACTATCATAACTAAAATAGGAAATGTCACTTATGCAGATTGATACCTTCCTGTTGTTGAACTATTTAGTTAGATGAAACTCTTCGGGTTACAAATTTTCTCCAGGTTCTAACGACCGGACCAACCGCATCAGTTATTGTTGGTAGCTTTCTCTTCAAGGCTTCAAGTATATAGCAAATATGGTTTGTTGCCCTGAATGCTTAGCTTGATCGTTCAGGTGTCCGTGGCTTTGTCGTGCTTGTATAAAAATTTTTTGCAATCTCTTCAAAAGGCCCTTTGAATTAAAGGGGAAAAATAACATCAAGTGCAAATCCGTTGTGATAATCATTTACTTAAATCGTAGGTGCAAAAGAAACATGGACAGAAAACGAATAGATGTGAACTCAAGGATTTTCGCTTAATCAACGAGACATTATAAATTAGTTTTTAAATTATGTCCAGCTCATCATTCATGGATTTTTAGAATTATTCTATGTATGCCTTTGAAAAGAGGCGTTCACTCTGTATCATTAAAATGGATTTCGCTGGGGCTAATAAAACAAGTCGTGGGCCTTGAATTGTTTTAACCCACGGCAAGAACCAAAATTTCTAATAAGTGAAAAGAATACAAAATGATGTTCGTGGGGTAGAATGTAATCACATTCGTAGCTGGCTTTCTCAGCGTTTCGCTCGTTCACTCGTCCCGGAATTGTCTATATTTCTTTAATTGCCCTGAGCGCCTTTGGAAAAATCTACCAGTAATGATCGCTCTCGTCAAACATATTTGCTTCTGCACTTAGAAACCCTTCTGAGCACTATCGGGAGCAACGCCTGAACGGCTGGAAAAACAAAATAAATGCTACCTTTCTACACCGAAATTGTCAGTATTTCAGTTAACACCATAGCATGATATAAAACCATCTTTTCGATCAATTACATACATGTGGAAACCGCGGTAGAAGCTACTTTGTCCAATTAACAGTTTGAACGCAGCAGTTAACCAATGTGTGAGTCGTGACAGCTGGGTGCGGCTCTTCGGGGGGTATCGTCGCAGTTGTAGTTTCCATCATTCCTAAAGCGAATAATTAGAGATAATGACAGACCCCACCACTCCCCAGAATGGGTGTATTGGGCCATACACAATAAATATATCTGGTTTCTCCGGTGTAGTTTAGGCCCCTAGCCTATAGGGATTGTCTAGCCGTGGCACCGGGCACTGGGTGGAGTAAAACCTTCATGGTCGTGTACCCACGTTAAATCCCGAGAGAAATCTGATCAATCACCAAAATACCACGATTTCACTTTATAAAACATAAATGGAAAATACTGAGTGTAATGATGCGAAATGTTTTCAATTTAGTTTTTTAAACGACTTGAAGATAATTGAGATAATTTTAGAAAATTTCAATAATAATCTGATGTAAGATTTTTTTTGCCAAAAGCATTCATTTCGAATGATGGCAACTTTAACCTCAATGCCTCTCCATTAACTATGACAAACTTATTAAGAACCATCAACAAGTTGTTGTTGTGTTGTGGTAGTGAAACTTTATGAGTTATAGGCAAACAACAAGAAAATTATATATGTAATCAGTGAAGTATGAAAGCATTATTACGGCAAAATATAAATTTTAAAAATAAAAACAAAAAAAACAAAAAACAAAAAACCTCATATAGAACTTTTCAATACACACGTAATTAGGTGACGTGGGCTTGACAATATGCCAAAGTTTTAAATGTAATCAGCTATCAAAGACAAAGTCATAAAACATTCAAAATGAAACTTTGTTGCCATATAAAGGTTTACTTTTTATTAGAGCTGTTATATCGGAACGATTTTAGGTAAATAGACTTCTGTGGTCCAAACATAACACAATCGTTATTCTAATTTTCATATTAAAAATTAGATCTCATCGCAAACATCTATCTTTTCTACGTCGTGAGTCTCAAAAGTGGGTCCCGTTCCATCCATTTTTTCCGCGCTTCATTCTACAGAAAAAAATACTATTTTTCATTCACAATTTGCCGAAAAATATTAGAAAATGGAATGCTTTACAATATACATAATGACTCTACACAGAAATAGTGATCCGATTCAAGTCATTTGCAATAGAGTCCACTATACCTCAAAAATTGCGCCCTCCGAGTTGAACATAAGAATGCATAGACAGAGCTCAGATAGACGAGGTGGGCAGACTGAGTCGGAACTTTCTTTTGAATCGATTGCTTTATCTCAATTATTTCTGAATGTTACGAACATCGGGATAAGCTTAATAGACCTTTGGTACAAGTGACGTAGATTAAACAAACGAAAACGCTAAAATCAGACTGGGCGTACTATTTAATACCCTGTACCGCCCTCCAATTAATCCTATATCAGTTTTTCAAAATAAAGTGCTTTTTGGGAAGTGGTCGCAAAAGTGTCAGTTCATCAAAATAAAGCATGTGAAGATAAACGCGAATTTAATTCGCGAAGATTTACTGACCATATCTTTTAAGAGAGCTCTCAAAGTTAGGTGTTGTTCCATAGACATTTTTTGCTAAAATACAAAATTTCAAAAAAATTTTTAAAATTAGCTCTTACAAGCAGAATGTGTGACAGGTATTTTCATATAGCTTCGTGAAGTTGGACCAGAACTATTTTGCTTTTTCTAATACGGACGGAGTGGGCTTTCAAATCCATCTATCCTTAATTCTTAATATTTAACAGAGCTCTGTTACGGTGTTTACAGCGATCTATTAATGAATACGGTAGGTGTCTTTGCTAGTTAAATTCGAATTTATGTTCCTTGTGGCGTTGTGGGTGGGTCCTGTGAAAAGTTTAGGTCCCTCCTAAATTTCTTTGCGATATATTTCCTTTTCGCTAACGAGAGAATCTTTACCACATATACTACACAGTTGCGCAGACAAAGAGATGGACAGACGAATAGACTGATGTGTTTAGGTGCATTCCAAATTTGAAACTTAGCAAGAGTTTATGTACTTTGTAGGAGTTTTGAAGCTTGCCTCTGACGCTGTCAAAGGTATTGAAAAAAAAAATTACATTTTGATATATTATAATACTGGGTAGGAGTGATCACCTTTTCACATTTTTTCGAAGGTGTCACAACATCGCCCATGGAGTATACGTTCCAATTTTTGCACATTTATCTGCTAGAGTTTATCAGTAGTGAGCAAAAAACCAATTTTTCATTCCTTTTGAAAAAGGGAGCTGTTCTCAGTTTACGTCACGCTTTGGGCGTGTCTTTATGACCGATTTGACCCGTCTTCAATACCAACTGGAATGGAACCAATGTTTTGCCGATTTTAAAGTTGATAACTTCATTTGTACGGCCAGCAGAATATTAACAACCGACATTACACAAACGGACAGACGGACACGCTTCAATCGATTTAGAATTTGATGCTGATCAAGCACACATATATACTCTGTAAGGTTTGTGAGTCTTTCATATGGGCTTTGGAAATGTTTTGACAAAATGATTATACCTCTCACTCTTCGATGACGGGTCCAAAAAAAAAAAAATAAATCAAGCAAATATTCTAAGAGTTATTCCTATGCGCGTCAACATTAAAGTGAGTATACTTTAATTTGCATTATACCTACATATCTATTTTATTGAAGATCTGATGAGAATGTAAGGATCTGAAAGCAGATCTACGCCTGGAACTTGTGATATGCAAAAGCGTATTAAATTTGTGCGGATGTACGTAACGCAACCGGAAGAGCTTTGAGATAGACCTACGGCAGACCAACGATTTCATTATGCAGATCGATTCAGAGAGTGATTCTTCTCTTGTCCGACTGATGTTTTTGCGTTTAGGCGAAGTATTTAGTTCCAAGAGCGAACATTTCGGATCGGACCAATTTTTCGATCACTTCTCATACAAATTAAGTGAAGTAGTGTGTAGGGTTTTCACTTCAAACTGTGTTTGCATTTCCTTAGAAATCCCTTAATAAATCTGTGAATATATCACTCTCCAGATATATAATATAAAGTGTGTACCACTTATATCTCCATGACTGTATTATATTTTTGTTATGTATTACTCTTTTATGTATCCATACATATGCACATATTAATATTTTTATTTATTTATTTATTTATTTTTTTTTTGTTTTTGAAGCGACGGCCTCTATAAAACTGTAAAAAAAAGGGTGATAATCATGAAGCAGAACGTTTAAATTTTCCGGAATTTTTTTCAACGTTCCCCTCTCTTACGCATGCCTATCTATATGCATATGTACAGATAGATACCTTCGCATTAATACTAGTGTTTATTTTCCTTCTTCTTTTTTTATTTTTACCATTATTTTGTAATTTCACTTTCATATATTAATTAAATACTATTTTCTCTTGTAGGTTGATTATGGTGCAAAAGTTAATTTTCGTCATGTCTTTTACTATTTTCTCTCTCCGGATTTATAGATTTATTCGCTATAGAAGTACCTATTGTAAAGTAAAACTATGTATACTAAAAATCTAAGTTTAGCTTTAGCTTGACGCGAAACAAACAAGTTAAGTTTGTGACAAGTAAGTCGCGACAGATTCCCTTACAACCATCGCAGTTGTTCTACGAAACGTAAAAGAAGGTAAAGAACTAAATATTCATTTCATCTAAAGCGTTGCGTGTGCGCGGCTAGTTTTTTTTATATTTTTCAAAAGCGGAAATTTATGTACTGCATACTCTTCTCACACAGTTTTTTCTTACATAGGCGTGTGGGTGTCGCAGGACGGATTTGGGTCATTTTTAACATCTTTTCCAAATTTAGAGGCGATATTTTCAATTTTGCGACCGCGCGATTATTTGCCACAGTTTGACAGACGTACGGACAGACAGACGAATAAGCTTAGATGCATTTCGAATTTGAAGCTTGTGTGGGTTTTTGTTACTACGCCTTATAAAGATATTGAAAAAGAGAAGTAAATTTTGATGCGCGTGGACAATTTTCCCCATTCTTATACAGGCGTTACAGCATCGCCCTTAGAATGCATGTTCAAATTTTTGCTGGATTTGTTTGCTGCAGCTTATGAGTAATTAGCGAAATACGAATTTTTTACACCTTTTGAAAAGCAGATACCATCTTAGTTTACGTAATACTGCAGGCGTGACGTTCGATCGATTTGGCCTATTTTCAATGCCAGCTTACGTGCAAGAACTTCCAAAGTTTCTGCCAAATTTGGAGTCGATAGCTTCACTTTTTTGGGCCAGAAGAATGGTTGTGTCAATACGCAGACGGACAGACTGATACTCACTATACCATTGTTGTTACAATTTTCTTCTTGTAATTTTACTATTTCGCGTTTATGTTAAGCAGTTAAGCTATGATTGAAAGAAAGAAAAAATATTATAGTTGAGCAAGACCGACCATTAAGAACCCTACACGACTTTACATCAAAAGCTACATGTTGCCGTCATATAAATGTTTGCTTTTCATAAGAACCTTTATATGAGCTGGATCCTAAACAAAAAAAATGCGCACTGGCGCAAAGTGCTTTAGAAAAATTAGAAAATTTTTGGTTTGAATGCAAATTTCTCCTGCAGTGAAGCAAAGTTTTAAAAAGTCACATTTTTCTATCATATAAAGGGTTACTTTTCACACGGAAACCCCGATATGGAGTGATGCCCAAAAACATGGATCTATTTTCGACCAAGTTAATTTTTATTTCAAACGAAATCGAACGAAATCTGAAACATTTTCACCGGCCGTGGCTTGTCAAACTTTTTCAAAATCCACTTTTCCGTCACAGTTGCATTTCTGTGCCTTTCGGGAGAACATTGTATCAGACACCCCTTGCCAGGTCAACTTTGCATGATCAAAAGATCTCGACAAAGAGCCAAACAAAGCGTAGCCTCAGCAAAGTTGACCTCTTTTTTACTAATATTATGCGTGGTTTGGCGCTTTCGCGGATTATCAGTCTCTACAAAAATGGCTTGATCTCTTTCGATCTCTTTCCTTTGTCCTATCTATTTTTTGAAAATTCATATCCGCGCTTATATGACTCTTAACAAAAAGACAACCGTCTAAAATCTCTATAATGTTGTTCACGTCCTTCATAATAGCACTATGATTACTAAGTTGATTGCTCACCGTAGATCTCCTATTTCCGCACGAAATGTCAAATTTTATATAACCTAAAAGCTGAAAGTATAAGCTGTGTCATCCCATAGACGGCATTGAAACGTTTGGCACAATGCGAAACTTAGGGTATATAAAAAGTCCCTGCGGTTTTTTCCGCAAGATAGTGTTAATGCCTATATATCGGGCAGCACTCACCTGATTGTTTCAAATGAACATGTGCTTAAAAGGTGACCGTTCAGGTTACGATTTTTGTGAAGATAGTTTTCGAATTCTTTGCTCGTGTAAAAAGTTATATTTATTTGAAAATGAGTGGAATATTTGCAGAAATACGCTATGTGATGCTTTTTTACTATAAAAAAGATCAAAACGTGCCGAAAAATTTGTGAAGTGTACAGTGAGAATGCTAAAGTGAACGAAATATTCAGAAGTGATTTGCTCGATTCCGTTTCGGAAATTTCGATGGCAAAGATGCACGTCGTTCTGGTCGAAACAGTCGATGAAATTTTGCAATTGGTGGAGCAATACCGCTACTCAAGCTGTCACGAAATAGCGGAGGCACTAAACGTCAACCACATGACAGTTTGGAATCATTTCAAAGAAGTAGGCTACGAGAAGAAGCTCGAAATCGCGGAGACTTTTTATATGACCCATTATTAGTTTGGATAAAAAGTAATGACATACCGTGCCGCTACTACTTTTTTGTTTATCGCCTAAGATATGTCCCCTGTTGATGTGGCGCGGTGATGACCAGAAAAAAGTAAAGAAGGGCAAGACGGCCGCGGCCTAATGGGTGCACATTCAATCGGCAAATGTCTTATTATGTCTTTGTCGACTGAGCGCTTACTACAGCCACGACCAATGTGAAAAATACCGCGCTTGAGATTTGAACCCGCCAACCCAGACTTGATAGTAGGAATTTCTACCTATTCGCCTAATCATGCGAATTACTGCATACGAAGTTGAAAGTCGATTATTTCCGCCTAATTTTGTATTTAACGGAAAGAAACCTTTCACAAATGTTTCTTATATGCATGTCAGAGATTGGCAAAAAAAGGCATATGTATTCTTAATTAGCACGAATGGGGAAATCGATATAGCAATGAGTAACTGTCTGCTTAGGGACGTCATTATTATAATTTTAAAATTTTGATTACCAACCAATGAATAATCTGAAGAAACTTGCTTTCAAGTTTCGTTTATAGAAATATGAATTGAATTTAACCAGCTTTTCCCATTTAGGCCGCGTCAGTGAGTAGTGTTCTCCCAAATGTCGCCAGCTTTATTAATTCACATCTGTGTGAAATTTCATAAAGCAATCAACCCCGAGTCGAAACGATAACGAGCACTACCAAAAGACACACGTAGCTGTATCCACGATACGACTCACATTTCGGGTGGAGAAGTATCGAATACACACTACGATCTGAAGAAGTCCGCTATTTTATCGAAGAGGTCGAATGGTTCGGATCGGCCCGCTTTTGCTACCATTTTCCTCATAACGGTACTTAATCACCGGTGGGCCCTTGCCCACTAGAGCGCTTTTAGTTGTCTCATATTTACGAATAAAATGTTTTCGCTCCTTCGAAAGCTACCTTTATATAAATTCATGTGGTGTTCCCCAATTTAGGCAGCGTAAGTTTCCAAATGAAACCATAACTTGACGATAACTACTTAACAGAGTTATAATACGCCGTTTACAGGACTCGCTATCGTAGTTAGTACATGTCGTTCCTAATTAAACTCGCATTTACCTTCGCGCCCTTAAAAAAGAATTCGTAAAGTGAGATTCGTCCTTAAAGCATTTCTGTGATTGCCTCAGAATGCATGTGGGGCTTAATGTAGCTTCTGGTCTTTTCATAAATTAATTACTAATTTTTTTTCTTTTTTTAACATCGTGTTATGCAAAGTACTCGTACGTAACGGAAGCTCTAGAGCTTACCATAACATTTGATCATAACTTACGCACAATATTTGTGATGATGATGATGATGATGATGCATTTCTTCATTTGTTACCGATTCAAGGCAATCTACCGTAAAGCAACTGAACTTAAAGATTTCACAACTTTACGCATAATTAAATGCGTTTTTCCTGTGTATCAGATAAAAAAAAAATGTTTTTTAAATATTTTTTTTTTTTTTTTTTTTTTTTTTCAATATATTGCCAACGGTTTACTAAATAATGAACAATTTGTAATACGCAAAACGAGTCGATTATAAAGAAGACAAAAAAATTAAATAAAATGACATATGAACAACGTGTGCAACGTTGGAAAAGAAGAAAACTGCGGGAACTGAGGGAATGGCCACTTGTGCCTTAGAGTTCGCAGGTTGTCGACGCTTCTGATCTTGCTACAAAAGTGCAGTAAAACGTCTTTTTAGAGACTTA
>KK499880.1:411846-444589 GCA_000688715.1 Glossina pallidipes
ACACAGGTTTACTGCAAGGGTACCACATCTTGTTTATGCGGATAAGAGAACACAGGTTTACTGCATAAGAGAACACAGGTTTACTGCAAGGGTACCACATCTTGTTTATGCGGATGACATTGACCTGATTGTGCAGCAAGCGTCCACCGCTCTAACAAAGGTTGTAGCTAAGAACAGCTTAAGCCGTATAAGCAAGTGGCTACACAAACTCAAATTGAATCTTGGTGTGGGAAGGAGTGAAGCCGTGCTGGCGACTGATAGAAGGGTGTTCCAAACGCCAAACATGGGGGTGGATAGGTACTGCATGCAATTTAGTTCTAATTCGAGATACCTGGAAGCCCATGTAGATACGAAAATTACACTCGCGGAACACATTAAGCCGGTTTCGGATAAAGGATTGCAAAAGCACTCTGTGCAAGAATATGCCAAACATGAACGGGCCAAAACAAGCGACACGAATACGAGCAAATGATGTAAGGTCTGGCAGAGAAAATATTGCAAAGTAAACATCTTCTGCAAAAGGTAGAAGCGGTTCAAAGGCTATATAGTAGCGGTAGCAGGCTTGGCATTAATGTTACTCATCGCGCTAATATTGAAGGAGCAATTATATATATATATATAGTGGCAAAAGGGAAAGAACTACTGGCGAAGGAAATTGCTACGAAGTCTGCAGACTTAAGACCGCTGTTGAAGGATTGCGATAAGCTTGTCAATGCTATTTCCGTACACTCGACCTCTAAGAATATCTTACCGCAAACCTGAACATAGGGTCCGTGCCGTTCCGTAATAGTCTTAGATCTTACCCAAAGTTAGCAGACAAATCCAAATCTCCCGTAAATCATCCCGTTCAGGGTCAAATCTATTAAGCATCATCAACTGTTTTCTTCTTTTACTTGTCGAATAGTATCTTCGGCGCCCATTTCGGCAACTCTTTCCCTTCCTTTGCAAGATGCGTTTGCTTGCGAAATCCTGTATGCAAAACATGACTAAGATAAATCAATTAGTTCGAGAAAATTTTTCTTTTCACCATGGGCCCGCTCCACCCGCACTTTTCGCTCAATGTACATGCAAATAAAAAAAAAAGCCAAGCAATCTATCGTTTTTGGGAGCGACTGCCCATTTTTTGCAAGGTGCAGGCATACTTTTAAAGGCGTTACGTTACGGTAGGGCAATAAGGGAATTACAATAAATGATTTTATGGTTCCATTGCTTATGATTAATTGCAAGTAATTTATTTGCTATAAAGAAGATATCGTCTGCGACCTAGAATACACTACGATATTTTGAAGCCGCATGATGCAGCCAAAAATGAAAGAGCAAAAGCAAAGCTTGCAAGCAAAAAAAGGAAAAAAAATTAAACATATGCTTAAATGGAATACATTCTTAAACGGAAGTTTAGTAGAGCGTATCCGGCGTTAATATATATAAAAGTAGACATGAAAAGTAAGCAGATGCATATGGTGTTAGTAGCAAAGCATTGGTAAATGCATTAAATAAGACCATAAAATAAAAATTACTCAGCCAAAGTCGAATTTTGTTGATATGCACCGTCATTTATATATTAATACATAAATATATATATATATATATATATATATATATATATATACAGCGTATACATTGGAAATCAAATAGCACTTTGCAGACAGTTTTCCAGATTGACAATCGTTCGTCGGCTGGGTAAATATGAAACCGGAATCCGGTCCATGAATAAATCTAGCTATCAATGCAGTTACATACATAAAATGATGTTGTAGGCGCCACTTTCTCTTGTTGACATCTGACAAAGATTTTCATTTCGTAACAGCATAAGTCGCACACAACACTATAGTGTTTGAAATACCGTTCAACATGTCGAGTTTTGTACCAAGGGAAGAGCATTGGTTGAACGGTACGCCGGTACTTGTGATGAAAAGTGGATTTATTTTAGGAGCGTCAGGAGCGATATTATTATTATTATTGTGCGGATAATCCGTATCGAGAACTAAAAGGTCTATTGTACTCGATGTTATATACACTTAAACCTGTTTTTGTGTGGTCCTTTTTTGCGCGGTATGCGAAGTTATCAACATAAACAAAAATTAGTATTGAATTCTATAGTCGCATAATTTGATTGTTGAACGCACAAGAATTTCCTATTCGCGTTTTCCTGAAACGGATTGCGTCTCTGGTTGGGTCGCAGAGTTGGTTTTTTTGCTATTCAGATAGTTGGCGACTAGTCTCATGTTTTGTTTTGTTCGTTTTAACGAATATGTAAAAAAAGTTTACTTGAACAGAGCAAAGAGTCAAGTCCGCTAAATAAAATGATTTAACATAAACTCGAAACGTGAGCCAGGGTAAAAAAAAGCGAAGAGAAACGTAATTTCCTTCGAAACTAAGACCACAATTTTAAAACGAATAGCAGCAGGTGAAGGATGCATAGCTTTTGGCATAGAATTTGGGTTAAGTGAATCGACTATAAGGGGCATACAAAAACGTGCGGGTGACACAAACGGAGGCGCTAAACAAGCATCGTATTCCAAACTCGAAAAGACGCTTATATAGTGGACTCAAAAACGAGTTCCCAGTGAACTTTATACTCAGCTGAAGGATTCAGAGCCGTCTTGTTCATCGTCTCACATTGGAAGCTCGAAGTTTTCTCCAAGCAATGGCTGATTGGTCAGATTTAAAAAAAAAATGCTTTTTAATTGTGTTGCGAACACTAGTTTCTATAGCTACTCGTGTGCGATTTTTTTTATGCGGTGCTTAGCCACCGCACAACAACAGATTTGAGTGTATAGCACATAAAAACCAGTACTTTATTAGCATAGGCGTCTAAGTGGAAAACTGGATCCGCAATTAATTTTCACAAATTCTTTTCGAAATTAACTTTGCACCACTCGAGCGAATCAAGATTTGGACTATGCTATCTCTCAGCCAAGCTCTCTTCAATTTTGCCGGATTATTAAAGATGCATGTAGTTGTGTTGGTATTGTCATAGTTGAAATTCAATTTCACGCTTTACCCCTCATAGCCGTTGACAATAGAAAATCAAATCAATTATTTTGTCAGGTTGGATTAGCTTATGATGCAAGATGTCCTTTCAATCCCACCGAACATTGCCTTACGTGGTGTCAATTCGAGCCATGCGACCGTCTTGAATAACGGTTCAACGATGCGATACAATGCGATTATATTATCGTAACTAAACCATTTTCATCGCTCGTTCGGTTGTTTCGAAATTTTTTTTTTTGGTCAACTTTTATCAATGTGCGCCAATCTGTTAATCTTTAAGTATTGGATTAGGCTTTGAAGCGAGTGCAAGGACATTTCGCAGTGCAGCTAATATATATTTCAATTTTTATAAGCCTTTCTTTTAATTTTCTTGACTTGTGAGTATTCTACCAGCTGAGGATGGACGGACTGAAAAAATAAACGAATATTATCGAGATTTCTACATGGTTTGTTAAATGATTGTTCTCTTGTTACAAATAAATAAATATTTTACAAATATTTAAATATGTATTTTTAAAATAAAATAAATAAATGTGAAAAATATATTATTATTTAAAATTTTTTAAAGCTGTTGAAAGGGCTATACTGGATTCACGTTGCTATCTGGAGGGCGGTGGTTCAGCCGAAAGTTTTTTAGCCAGCGAAGATTTAGAGATCGGCGCAATTATTGGTAAGCTGCGCATAAACGGCGATCCAGATATCGACAATGGTGATATTAATCTAACGTTAAGGGAAAAAGACGCACCTTTAGAGATAGTCGCAGGAACCAAAGAATTAGCTTTAACCGTTGAATTGGATAAGGAAGGCTTAAAGGGGCCTTCATCAATATATGTTAACGTTATATGCCTACGACGACATTCAACAGATCCGGTAAGTTCAATGATCTTTAAATCGTGCTTTTGATTTAAAAACTTTTTTCATTAACTATATTCATTTCAATTATCAAAGTATTAACAAAAGGCGTTGACGTTGCAAGAAAAACATTGCAATGCCGCAGCGCAATAGTGATGAAGTTTTATCACCCGAACACTTTACCGCCATCACCTAACAGCCTTGCCAGCCATGCACGGCACACTTGGCTTTTTACCACAATGATTGTAAACAGAAGCCATAAATTAGGTTTTTTTTTACTTCCGTTTAAGAACACACTCATAAAGCATGCCTATGCCCGTTTTAGCCTACAAACTTTTACTATGCGTGGTTTAGTTTTATTTAGTTAAACAAAAAAGCAAAAAAAAAAAACAAAAATGACGAAAAAGAAGAAGAAGAAGAAGAAAAGAAAATAAATAAATCCCTACACTTTCATTAGTGCTTTCTTTCCTTCTTCTTTACTCTTTTCGTAAGTCTTTCTCTATTTCTCGACTCTCTTTCTCTTTGCACTTTTCTCAAATATCCTAGAAATTAACTGAAGGTCTCTTAGCCATTACACTTACATTACATTACAGTTAAGTTAGTTGGCATAGTTCTAACTAATTTAATACTACCTTCTCTTAGTAGATTTCTTAATATTTGCCTCGTGTAGATGGTTTCAAGCACTTTGAACTTTGCGGTAAGTTCATTGACCACTTTTTAAAACTTTGCTAGTTTTAGTTTAGCAAGAGATTGCCCACCTAAACTGCACTTGTTTGGATGATTATATAAACTTAGACAAAACTTGAACAAGAGTTGACATAAGTAAATGTTGAAAAAGTTAGTTAATATTTGATTATAAGGAATTGTGTTATGTTTTGATAGGTTTTTATGTTTTAACTCTACTACACACACTTGTGTACAGGTAACCCATCGTGCAACACGACAGCTACGTTCCAAAATATTGCCGCGTTATACGCAATACTGGGGGGGATTAGGTTCCCCCCCAAAAAAAAAAAAAAAACATTGAAATAAATATCTTTACGAAAATATCCGTAAGAATTAATACGTCATTGAGCGCTATTAGCCGCGACACGTTCCCTTTTTTTGGCAAGATCTTCTCATTCTATGTAGATTTTTCTACATTACCTTCAGATGTAAGCTCTACCTTTCGCTAAAAAGCCAAGTAAGAAAGTTATATTCGGCGGAAGCCGAATCCCGCATACCCACCGCTATGTTTTGCGCATTCTACTCTCCAAGTTCTTTTTTTTGATACCCATATCGCTGGTGTTATTAAGAAAAAATTAATCACGATGTCTGCCCTGTTCATTTTAAAATTAACCCATTTTTAGGCAGATAATATATCTTCATTTGGGGCGTGTACGAAATAGTTTTAAACATACCATCTTGTTTGCTTTGTATGATAAATAAACATAAAACCTTAAAACAGTGAAACAAATAAAATCTAATCACTCGCAACTTTGTGTGGGCAAGGCCGATTGGTTCCATTTTTGGACCTAAAGGGTAGACTAAATGTGGAAACTATTAGCTTTCTCAATTTTTCCAAATTTCTGAATAACGAGCAAAAATCCATAAATTTTTGTTAAGAAAAACGGAGTTTATACTCCATTGTGTCCTTCTGCTCCGACCAATTTGGCCCATTTTCAATGCCAACTTGCGTGCAGAAACTTCCAATGTTTCTACCAAATTTGAAATCGATATCTCAATTTTTGCGATCAAAAGAGTGCCACCAACACACAGACGCACAGACGGACAGACATGACTAAATCAATCCAAAATTTCAGGCTGATAAAGAATATATATATACTTTAACAGGGTCTCTGAAGCTTCCTCTTAGGCATTACATACATTGTGGAAAAAATAAGATGAGTATACCTTACAATGGTGGGTATAAAAAAAAAAAAACATTCAAACAAAAAGTGTAGTAAACATATCTATATGAGCCTAACGTTACTTACAGTCGACTTATATATGTTTGTAATGAGTTTCAATAATCACCAAGGGCCCGCTAAACATAAGTACGTACCTATTTTTATCCATGTGTTCTCCTAGCTCTTGGAGACAGTACCCCGAAACTTTGATTTCAAATTTTTTCTTCTTCTTTCATCTTTGATTATTAGATTAAGATAATTTTTACGAAATTTTTCTTTAAGTTTCATCAGATTCGAATATTGTCCAAGGAGCCATTAATAAATTAACCGGAATAGATAAACGTTTACGATATCATATATGATACTATATATTAAACAATACTCTATATAAATATATGTATATATATATATATATATATATGTATATATTCAGCAAATGCATTTTGGCCCTTTTTTTTTATTTGTATCAATACAACGTCTTTTCGGTTATCAATTATGAACGTACTAGTCAACCGGTCTCGTAGTCTAGAAAACATATACAACTATAGGAAAGATTAGCTGTAATGAAAAATGTTTAGACTAAAGAAAATCGCTTTTCTCGAAAAGGAATAGTTTTTTTGAAATCAAGATCTTCAGATAAGAAATGTTTCGCTTTTTATTACCTATATATATATATAGAATATAACATATATATATATATATATATATTTTTTTTTTTTTCAGAGTTTTGTTATACCTGTTAATGTGCGTGTGATCGATGTTAATGATAATGCCCCCGAATGGATAGCTACGCCGTATACTTTAACTCTATCCGAAGTAACTGTACCTGGTACGCGTATATTGCAAGGAGCAAGGGCCGAAGATGCTGATCAGCCCGGACCATTCTCAACGGTTGAATATCAAATATTGCCGGGACATTATTCAGAATATGTGCAATTTCTAAATCCACTGGAGGGGACTTTAGTATTAAAGAAACCCTTAGATTACGAAGTAATGCAAAATTTCACAGTAAAATTACGGGCTCAAGATCAAGGAATGCCTCCAAAATACTCAGATACTACGCTGCGAGTTGTAATTACAGATGCTGATGATCAAAATCCCAAATTTTTAAGAGAATCGTACAGTGCTGAACTGCCAGGCGATGGCAGACCCGGTGAGCTACGGACGCGTCCAGAGCCAATTAAGGCCGTCGATCAAGATGAGGGCATTTGTGCACCTCTACAATATTCTATTGTACAATCACAAGATACCAAATACTTTCGTATACATCCGCACAGTGGAGCGATAACGCTGCTTACCCCCATCGGGTATTCGGATTTAACAAACGGGGCGACATTGGTAGTTAAAGCTACGCAAGTCGATAATCCCGATCGTTACGCCTTGACAACGGTAACATTAACTCGTCTCGGTGGAACACACAACGACATTAGTGCCTTGGCTTTTGTGCAGAAAAAGTTTTATATGCGTATACGTGAGGACACGGCGGTGGGTAATCGAATCTTAGCTTTGCCAACTAATAAGCCAGGAAAGCATTTAAAATATAGCATACCGGACCCAGTGAATTCTCAATTTTTTAATGTGGGCATGTTGGGCGAAGTCATTCTTACGAAGCCTTTGGATTATGAAAAAATGACCCGCCACGATTTTCAAATATTAGCCACAGACGATATAACGAATGCAACGGCTGATGTAACACTGGAAATAACGGATGTCAACGATTGGGAGCCCAGATTTCGAGAGACTCACTATGAATTTACTATACCGAAAAGTGTAAGTTCGAAAATTTCGAAGAGCTGGCAAGCCTAGAATATATAGTTTTCCGAAATTTTTATTATAGCAAACTTTGCAGTCGCGCTCGGTATCTCTGGAAGGTTTAATGATTGGAAAGGTAGAGGCAGCGGATGGTGACCGTAATGACAAATTGGAATTGTCCTTGCGGGGCCAACATGCTGGTCTTTTTGAGATTGATAATATCGGCAATATATATATGCGGCCAGAACAATTGCATCAACTGAATGAATCGACTGTGCACCTTATAGCTATCGCCACGGATAGTGGAGTACCGCCACGTAGCACTTCTGTGCCCGTGACCGTTACAATGGAAGGTGTAACTTTGGCCCAGTCATCGTGGAGTAACAGTCTCTTAGCTATGTTTGTTGCGTTGGTGGCTATCTTCATAATCATCATACTGGCTTTAATTTGCTGCATAGTTCACTATAAAAGCAAGACACGCAAAACAACACCCGCCTTGGCTCGTAGCAATCGCGGTCATAGTGGTGTTTCATCAGCCAATTTAATGACACATGAGAAAATGACAAGCGGCAATGGTAATGGTGCTACGACTTCCAGCGGTAACGTTTCGGTTTTACATATGAAACGTAATGGCGGTAACGTGACTATGGCAAATGGTAGCTATCAAAGTAACGCGATGGGTACTGGAATATCAGGTATGGGGGCTTCGGCAATATTGGCAGCCAGTTTAGAGAGAGAACGTGAAAGGGAAAGACAAAGGGAAAATTACGCAGCTACTGTAAGAAGTAAGTATTTAGTAAGTGACTAGTGTTTTGTATTGAAGCTTTTAAGTTTTGAGAATTCATCAACTCGTTCAATTACTGCAATTATCATTTCTAAGGATATTAAGCCAGCTAAAGCTTTCTCGCTCTATATACCTACCTACCTATCGCCGCATACACAAACATCTGTTCAACCTAAATCCATTACTTAGACGTTTTGCTTTAGTTATGTGCGTTTTTTATACCCACCACTGTAAGATGGGGGTATACTCATTTTGTGTTTTTCCCGGAATCTATTCAACACCTAAAAGAAAGCTTCGGAGACCCTGTCAAAGTATATATATATATATATATTCTTGATCAGCGCGAAATTCTGAGTTGAATTACCCATGTCTGTCCGTCTGTTGTTGGCACTCTTCTGGTCGCAAAAATGAAAATATCGACTTCAGATTTGGTAGAAACATTGGAAGTTTCTGCACGCAGATTGATATTGAAAGTCCGTCTTTTTAACAAAAATTTGTGGATTTTTGCTCGTTACTCGGAAATTATTGAAGTTAGAAGGCTGAAATTTTCCACATTTACTTTACGAAACATTCTACTCTTTAGGTCAAAAAATGGAACTAATCGGCCATGCCCACACACAGTTACGAATAATTAAATTTTATTTAATTCAATTTCTTCTTCTTCTTGATTTTATTAAGGAAATAGATTTGAATGTTAAGAATAGGTGGACTAAGCCCACGATAAGTCTGCCCTGTCCTATGTCCAAAAAGTAAAATCAATTTAATTTTTTCTTTTTTAAATCCATTTATTAACTTACTTCGTCGCCTTCAAAGTAATCCGCAAACTTAAATAATATTCGTTGTTTATTGTCTGGCCCATAAAATTTCTGGGTAGTAAATTGAGTTTGCCTAATTTGGATCGCGTTTCGGACATACCCAAATATGTCGGCTTTCATGAATGGTAATATTTTGATGTATGAGCGATGTACGAAATATTTGCGAGAAAACGGGCGAATAACCGTACTAGGCGAATTGGTGTAGGGTACAGGTATATGTATATTCATATTTATAGTCGACCTTACCCGAATATAACATTCTCACTTTTATCATAAATGTCGGCACTTATGAGTCGTTTAAAAAAGACCGTTTCTAGTGACCGTTTAGTGGGCGAAGTTATTGATTGATTTACTCATTTTGCTTCATTCGAAAAGTTATTTGTGATTATGTAATGAATACTAACCAAAATGGAAATTTATTCTTCTTTAGGTATAGTTTCTCGGGCCTCGGCTAACGGACAACTCTACGAGGAAGACGAAATCGAAGACGATTCGCTGACAACACAACATCAACATCATCAGATTTCTAGCGCAAATGCGATACGAAGGAAGGCTGCCTGGGAAGCACCTCCAACCTCACCGACTCAAGCAAACAGTGTCGCGGCCATTACTTGTACAAGTGGTAATGGTAGTTTAGCGAATATGGGTGCTAATGCAGGCACCTCCAATTTGACTGACACAATGGGATCTTCCGAAAATAATTTAACCGTTTACTTTTAAATATTATTATTTGTGTTTTTTTTTTTTGTTTTTGTACATAATTTTTTTGTTAATATAATATTTTAGTTCTTTACTAAACGAAATAATTTTATTTATTATTATATTATACAGAATGTAGTCAATTTATATGACAAGTACATTAGAAAATAAACACGAATGCTATAGTCGGGTAAAGTCGACCGTTAGATATCCTATACCACTTGGCTGTTAATTAACAACACGCCAATAATGATGCATTATTCCTAGGCAAACACATAACTTTCAAGGAAACCACCATATCGGAAAATAATGGGACGTCAACCTCACCTAACTTTAGCAAACTTAATTTGCCTGTCAAAGATTTCTATTTTCCAGTTGCTTCCGCCATAACAAATCGCAAATTAGGCTATGTCACTTTGTTGCTTTCATGAGAGTTCCAGTCGGCGAGGGTCTAAAAAAAGATCTATGTGTTCCAAATTCCCTAAGGTTGATTTACGAAAACCATTTTTTGCTAGAAACCCTATATGAATTGAGATCCAATGTATAAACCTACCTGGTCCAAAATTGATAAGATTCATTTTTATGTCAAATAATTGAGTATTGAAAATTAGATCTTTATACCCTTTATCAGTTTCCGTAGGAACGGTTATAAGGTAAGGGGTTTAAAACAAACTTTCCCGCACGATCTAAAGACTTCAAACCTATTTAGAACGTCAAAAAACTATTACTAAGCGATTTATGTCCAGAAATTTTTAAAATTACAATACATGGGGAGTGGTCCGGTCCAAATTGCTTTCAGTAGCGTTCATTCTTAAGCCAAAACAGGTAGGGCTGCCAAACATCATCATAACTGTGAGCCGTAGGTTAAACATACGGACAGACGTCGGACGAAGAGACGAACAGACAAACGTAAGTCGATTCAGAGAATGATTCTAAATAAAAGGAGGGTCGATTTCAGGCTCTCCTGGGCCCGCGAAATCTAAATACATCTTGTAACACAAGTGGTGTAGAGTACAAAAATCGAGAGTCGCGGATCGACACTAAAGATAATTGCCTATATCGCTGAATATGTCATCGAAATGAAATAAGCGTTGATTTATTTTGTAAATTTTTAGCGAAAAGTGTATTTAAAGTGAATCTTGTAAATTTTTAGCTTCCATTACCAGTTTGTTAAACGCATACAACTCTCTACAATATTTTATAAATACCTTTAGGTTTAGTTTTTAAATATTAAAGTATGAATGGGAAATAAAAATAAAAGATAAAAAATAAACACTATTTTAACGCTACATATTTTAATCTTATCTTAATTTTAAATAAAATCGAAAGTGAGACTCGTGTAAATCTATAGTACTAGGTACTGCTCGCCTGATAAGCTTTCCATAAGTTTATAAAGCCGGTTAAGAGAACATTATCTCCACGATCGATCCATCGTCGCCATCATAATAAAGACTAATTAGTTTCTTTGTCGACCTTAAAGAAACTATTAAATAAAAAATTAAAGAAAATCGCAAAAACTGCAATAACAAAATTCTACAGATAATAAACTGATAATAAAACTGATAATATTCACACACATCTTGACTGGAGGAAAAATTGCCTACAATTTGAACTTATAAAAGCGTAAAGCACTTCACGCCCATTATTTCTAAAGAAAATTGAAAATATGTTTGATTACATAAAATTTATGAGAATGGTTTAACTGAAGATTAAATTTGGCATGAAGTTTCGCCCCGTTCTGTTTATCCTTCCCTGCAGATGTCGTAAAATTTTTGCAAACAGTTCTGAAAAGCAAATTGTGCAAGGTTTATAACCGTCACCGATTAATATATCTACAAAGTGCTCCCATGTTCTGCAATACTTACACATATTCAATTTCATTGAATTCTCCTATATTATCACAACCATTTTTACGGTCTCCATGCTCTGCCATGCGGTTTAAGCGAACGGTATGTTACCGATGGCCTGGTCGATCGCTATATTAGATATATGAAAGGCAACTTCCAGGATAGTCTATTATTGAATCTTACACAGTCATGAAGACTGAGATAACATTTCGAAGATTGGCAAATGTTGTTACTAGATATCTTGTGGGGGAATCATTCATAAACATGGCTACAATTGGTAAAAATGTAAAAAACGTTCCTAAAGATGGGAACTTAAGAACATGTGAGCAGATAAATTTCAAAATGTAGCAGATATCAAACTGAAATGCAACATAAATAATTACATTGGCGTTCAGACCAAAGAAACTGCTTACATAATCCTTGAATTGATAGATTGGATCACACAGATAATAATAATAATAGGTATAAAGGCGACACCGCATCCGTCCGGAATGCCGCGTATAGTTATCTAGTTGTTTACAAAAGCCGCAGTAAATGACTTTTTCTTCCTTTTCGAAATAAGTCCCATAAACTATAACTTAATGCATATATGTATTCTCAAAATGAACAAAACTTTTTTTATATATGATCGCACACACACATTATTTGTAGTCAATTTATAATGAACACAAACTAAGTTGTTGTTAAACACAGTTTAAAAAAAGAGAATATAAATGCAAGCCTGGATAAATAAAGCAACGGAAAAAGATCAGCTGTTTTATTTGCTTTCTCTTTCAAGATTTTACTTTTAGTTGCCAGGTTTATCGTAGTTAATGTGAATGTTTGTTTATTTTTAATACACGTCCCTAACTGGAAGTTAAAAGACTCATAAAACGGATCAGGACCACACCAGAATAATTTAACCAACAAAACAAGTTAAAAAATTCAGCAAACTCTAGCCAAAAATGTCTAAGGACGAGAAAGAGAAAGTGCCCATAGTTGACAAGGAATTAGATCTTTCGAATGCAGGACGAGGCGTGTGGCTGGTTAAAGTGCCCAAGTACATAGCACAGAAATGGGAAAAGGCTCCAAGCAACATGGATGTAGGGAAATTGCGTATAAGTAAGACACCAGGTCAGAAGGCACAAGTTTCATTGACGCTGACACAAGCGGTCGTCAAATTGGATCCGGATGCCGAAATACCCACTGAACATATATTAGATGTATCGGTTGTAACTAAACAAACCCTTGGTGTTTTCTCACATATGGCGCCCATCGAGACAAATCATTTTAAAGATGCAAGTTGTAGTGACCCCGAAAAATTGTACATGGAAGGACGCATAGTTCAAAAACTAGAATGCCGGCCTATAGCTGATAATTGTTATATGAAATTAAAATTGGAATCTATAAAAAAAGCATCAGTGCCGGTTCGGAAAGTCCAGCCTATTGATAAAATTGTACAAAACTTTAAGCCAGTTAAAGATCATGCTCACAACGTAAGTTGAAATGTGAAATGGAGAGGGGAGAAAATTAACGTAGCACTTAATTGTAATTGCATTTACTTTCGTTACATTACAGATAGAATATCGAGAACGTAAAAAGGCGGAAGGCAAAAAAGCCCGCGATGATAAAAATGCTGTTATGGATATGTTGTTTAACGCTTTCGAAAAACATCAATATTACAATATTAAAGATTTGGTAAAAATTACAAAACAACCTATTGGTTATTTGAAGGAAATTTTAAAGGAAGTTTGTGACTACAATATGAAAAATCCGCACAAGAATATGTGGGAATTGAAGAAAGAATATCGTCATTACAAGACTGATGCAGAAAAAAAAGATGATGACAAAACTGCTACCGACAGTGATACGGATCATTAAATTTAATTTCAAAATAGAATTAAAATAAGAAACTGATTAATTTACAATTTTATATTATATTAGCCTGTCGAGGATTTGTGGTAAGAGTACTGTATGGCAAAATGTAATGTAGTAGTTTTTGCTAATTGTTCGCAGCTGCAGGTATATTATCCTGGAGAAAAAAGAAAACTTGTGTCAAAAGTGATTCTGAATACAAAAATACATTGGCCGACATCAGTAGGACGGACATGGATTAGTAGCAAAACTTGTTTAAATGTTGAGTTAATTAAAACGTTACTATTTTTGTATGGAAAAGAAATAAATTTAATTTTAAAACAGATTTGAAATAAGAAAGTGATTAATTTACAAAAAACGAATTTCTGCAAATTGCATACGTGAACCGTTATACAGAATGTTTTGGATTATTTTTATAACAAATTGCAAACCTAATTCATCCTCAACGCTCATTTTACCAAAAATAGCAATGAATATCGTTTGAAACTCTTCCAGATATATATACAACATGAAATTGAAATCAAGTAAGTACGTAGGTGTAGTAATACACTGTAACAGATGCTTAATCATAGCCGCATCATTATCACAGCTATTTGATGCCCAATTATATCCCTTTAAGCTCAGAAAACTGAAAACAGTTCGCAAAACAAATGTAATGTAATTGAGGCGGATATAATCGCTAGAGTTTCAAATTAGGCATATAACTTTATTCTTCGGTATATTCTCCATTAAGTTCAATACATTTTTCCCAACGATTTCCTAATTTATTAATTCCATCTTTAAAGTGACTTTCTGGAAGTCCATCAAAATAATCATTCACTGCTAACATAACTTCTTCATCAGAAGAAAATCGCTTGCCGTCAAGAAATTTTTTTAAGTTTACGAACAAATGAAACACGGAGGGTGTCAAATCTGGAGAGTAAGGTGGATGCTGCAGCAATTCATAATGTAACACCTTCAATTTGTCCGTTATAAGTACACCTCTATCAGCCGGTACGTGAAAATAGATTTTTTTCTTTGCCAAAGCTGGTCTTTTCCCCCGGATTCTGTCATCCAAACGTTCCAAAAGGTTTAGGTAATATTTTTCTGTTATCTTTTCGCCAGTTTGAAGGTAATCAATTAATAAAATGCCCTTTCCATCCCAAAAGACTAACGCCATAATTTTTTTTGTTGATTTTGACCACTTTGGCTGTTTCGGAACTGAACAGCCAGGCTTAATGCCATCCTTAGTTTCTTTGCCTAATTCAGGACTGTAATGATAAACCCAAGTCTCATCTGTTGTTAAAAAGCGGCGTTTAAAATCAGTTTCATTCTTTCGAAATAAGTTCAAATTTTGTTTAGAAAATTCTATTCGCTGTTGTTTTTGATCAAAGCTTAACAAATTCGGCACCCATCTTGAGCACACCTTTTTCAAACCCAATTCTTTTTTTAAAATGTGCAATACCCGTTCGGATGATACGTCCATAGCCGTAGCAATTTCACTCAAAGTCAATTGCCCATCAATCTTAATCATATCATGTACTGATTTAATCATTTTTTCATTCGTTACACTCGTTGGCCGTCCGGAGCGGGGATCATCATATAGACTCTGGCGCCCTCGTTGGAATTCGGCCGCCCATTTGCAAACCATTGCTCGTGATGGGGCAGAGGCGCCTAATACATTTACCATTTCACTATGAATTTTCATGGCTTTGAGACCTTTTTTAACAAAGAATTTAATCACTGCACGATTTTCAATTTTGTCCATTTTAAGATATAATCATAGCACGTTTACTCTTACGTTTATATATAAAGAAACCTTAAAATGTAGTAAATTGCATAGTTCTTTCACTGTTATGCAGGCGTCAATTTTTTGAAGTGATCGTCGCTTTTCTGGAGTGACCGTCGCTTTTGTGAAGTAAATTTCTGCGAACTTTCCAATTACCATCGTATTGTAAAACATAAAAATTACGAATAATTATAACAAGATTTTCCGTCTGAATGCTGAAAAACATTATATATAAAATATTGTATGCACATATCAATTGTATTTATTTGTATTTATTTTTCCAATGTTTTACCTTTATATTTGCTAATTCTTATATTTCATTGCCGCTTTCCGTTTCAGTTATATCGATAAAATTATCGTTTTTATATCTTCTCTATATTATTTACTCTCGAGAACAGATTTCGTTGATTAGTAGCGCAATTTTGACTGATGCAAAGTGCCCGCATTTTTGACGGATACAAAGTGCCCGCAATTTCGACTGATACAGAGTGCCCGCATTTTTGACTGATACAGATGTCTCAATTATAATTTAAGCATTGCCGACTGTAATGATAAATTAGTAAATATTATTATTGCTTATATCGACAGAAGGTCAAGATTTCTAGTCTTGCCTAACTGGCATTATCATTGTGATTTTACTTGTTCTTTTAACCAAGTGCAAAATCCGTTATAGAAAAGATAATCAAATGCTATATAGACAGTTTGCTTTCTAATCGGATTTTTTCATTATGTCAATATTTTTTATATTTTGAACTACATTGCAGTTATATATAAACATTCTAGCGATATTTCAATTTCTATTTATTTTCTGTTTATTAGCAAAAGTTTTCAAATGCATTCTCTTGTCATCAATTCCAAGTGAATTACCAGTGTAATTTTAGTTACCACCACAACAGCTGTTTTATATTTACGTTTTTACTTATTATACCTCGTGCGATTTATTTATTTATTTTTTTTTTTGCTAGAAGAAATTAAAATGGTTGCAGACGACGTCGAGTTGGAAAGAACTTTAGATATTAACAAATATACATTATCTAAGTATACAGTTTCCAAATTAGTGGAAAGAACTCTAGAATTACGTTTTTTAGATAATTCTCCGGTGAGTTGAAATACAAATCAATGAGAATAAATCAAGCATTTCTCTATTTGATTCACTAAAAGTGAAAATTGACAAAGTGAATTCAATGCCTTCAAAAGCACGGACGTTAAATTTACTAATTACTTTTATTATAAAGTCGCAACAATAGAAATTTGTTACGTAATGTCGCACTACAAACACTAATCACTTGCTCCATTTTGAGGGTCTCATCCATTCTGGAGAGCAGCAGTTGGTTGTCGGAATGCAATCGTTCACTTGATTGCCGTTCCCTTTTGAGGGCTTCCCCCATATGTGAGAGATATGCATGCAATTCATCCACTTCGACTATCTTTTTCGCCGCAAACTTTCTCCCTTCTATTAGTTCCAAATTTTGCATTTCTCTCAGTTGCTTTAAATCGCATTCCAAATCTAATCTACATTGTACACTGCCGTCCTCAACGGGTTATTTTTCTCCATTCGCTTTTTTAAAAGTGTACTCAAAGCAGAAAAAACATTTTAAAAAACATTTTGTTTTGTTTGGACACTTTAAAAAAAAGGAAATTTTCTAATCGAAAAGAGAAAAAAGATCAATTACTGGTTTACGAATTATAACTTAAGCTTTGCCGACTGTTATGCTTGCTTGCCAGTAAATCATTTCTAACTCCTTTTGCTGTATTTCATGATTTTATTTCTTCACTACAAGACTTCCAATAGTAATGATAAATTAGTAAAAACTTTTATTGCTTATATCGACAGAAGGTCAACATTTCTAGTCTTGCCTACTTATAGGGTTACATTTTAATCTTTTCATAACTAAACAAAATACTATTAACAAAAAGTATGGAACTTTTAATAGAAAACTATAAATACATGAATAGTTTTGCTCTTTTTCTTCTTCATTATTGGCAAGGGTTTGACGCGTTCAACTACCCATTTAAATGCTCACTTTAACAATTCTATTCCGTACATATTTCTTTCATGCTAAGAAAAGGAATAAGAAAAAGAATAATATCAAAATCGTCCTAATTTATAGGATTTGGATTGGAATTTGGATTGCAGACATGGCCAAGAAAAATGTTCAAATCTCCAATATCCTTTTGCTCGTAGTCCTTTGACTTTGACTAGAGTAAATGTAAAAGATTTCCAGATTTTATTACAAGCTGATGGTCAACTGCATACTAAGAGTATAACCGAAATAAAATTTGATGTAAAGGTAAGTAAATTTAACGGTTATCATGGGTAGACCACGCACTACTTTGTTTTATTTAATTTTCTCTTTTGTTTAGAAATTACCCGATTTTATATGGCAGCCTGGTGATACGATCGGTATACTACCTCATAATGATGAATCCGATGTTGAAGAGTTTTTGAAATATTTAAATTTGAAAGATAAGGCCGACAATTTATGCGTATTTCAGCTATTGCAAGAATCTAAAAAAACTAAATACCCTTCACATATACCCAATCGAACAACACCACGAGAAGTGTTGAGAGACTGCATTAATCTGAGAGGGGTTTTGAAGAAACAATTTCTAAGAGTTTTGGCTGAATATTGTTCTGACGTCTCTGATGTCTGTTTTTTAAAATGTATATCTTCTAAAGAAGGGTCTGCATATTATAATGAAATTATTTTACAAAATGCTTTTACTCTGTTGAATATTTTGAAAACTTGCAAGTCATGTCAACCGCCGCTTAGTTTATTAGTAGAACATTTGCCACGCCTTTTACCTAGAGAATACTCTATAGCCAGCAGTCCTTTAATTAATTCGAATGAATTTAATATAATTTTTTCGATTTTTTCTACTAATCCTGGCATTACGACAAAAATGTTGCAGAATAAACCTACACAAGTTTCAATGTACTTGAGAGAGCCAAATTTATTTTGTTACACCGAAGACGATTTCCAAAATGATCAAATACTTATAGCAGTGGGAGGTGCAGCTTTAGCTCCATATTTAGGTTTTTTGCAGCACAAGCAATGTCTTATCGAAAAGGGAGCGTTAGGAGTTGCCGGCAAAACTTGGCTTTTTGTAGGTGCTGTTAGCCAGCAAGCAATCGTCCATCGTTCTCAATTAATGCAATGGCTTTCTAAGAATGTTTTAAACAAATTTATTGAAAGTCATTCTCGTTCACCGTCCGCCACTAATTCATATCAATATATACATGAGGCATTAAATGCGAATTCCAAAATGTTCATTGACTTACTTTTGCAGCCACAAACCACAATATATATATGTTCTCAAATATCCAAAGCCCTAGAGGCAACAATTTGCAAATGTTTAAGTAAAGAAATCAATATCGAAGAATCCGAAGCTCAGAATATAATCAAAGATTATCGTAAGCAAAATAAATATAGAGAAGATTTCTGGTGTTAAAAATTAAAAGCTAAAAAACAAAGCATTTTATTTTATAGAGGTCAACGAAAAGGTGAGGAAATGCTGTACTATTAGATTGATAATAAACCGAGATGTCTGCTGTTTATCCATGTTCGTATATTTTCTTAGCCATATGGAGATTTTCATAGAAAGACTATCTTATAAATTTTGTTTTTAATAAGTTATATCTTCTTCAGGCTACTCCAAGGGCTTTTAGCTCAAATGAAAATTGCCATCTTTCTTTAAAGGATTTTAGGATCCATTTCCAAATGAACAAAGAATAGCTGGGCTAAACAAGTTAATATAACTCGGAAAAATTCAAAACCCAAAAAGAGAGTATCTGGAGTATCTTTATGTAAAAAACACACAAAATAATTTTATTTACCGAAAAAAAAAAGAGTTAATTTTTCTCATAGCCATCAGCGAAGGATGGGAGGTCCATTCCTTTTTGTCAAAACGTCCGCAACACCCATCGAAGGAAGCTCCGCAGACCACGTAAAGTATATATTTCAATCTTGATTAAATTCTGAACCGATTTAAGTATGTTCTCTCAGTCTATCTGTGGTAAGCATTCTGCTGGTTTTAAAAATTTGACGAAGATTAGTATTGAAAATTGGGCACACGCCCACAGTAAACCATAAACCATAAACTGGGCACATATCGGTTTGTGCAATCCAAAAGTAATCGCCGCCAAGTACGATATACATATGTCAACCTCCTTTTCCCTTCTTCAAAATAGAAACGAGTTATTTAAATTGGATTTCCGGAATGGCCTGGAACTAATTCATGGGGGTAAAGTGGTTGTGGAACACGGTATTGTGTGAATTTTTAACGAAATGGTCCCGAAGAATCAGCGCAGAAATGGAACGTTGTTGCTCCCAATCGAGACTTGACGCGTTTCGCAACCAAAACATCCTTTAAAGTATTGTTGACTGATCCGTTTGAAACAGCGATAGCAGGGTTCCTAACATAGAAATATTTCTGCTATTCGATATGCATATGCGCAATTTAACTTGAATAGCAGTGCTTGGATGACTTTCCGGGACGTGGGGAGAGCCCGTAGGCAAGAGTGGCTGCGTGCAGTAAGAGATCACCCAAAGGTATATATAGCGTGGTGTAAGTTCTTTATGAGCGATAAGCCATGAAATTTAATGGGTGCCTATGGGGATCAGCTTGCTTATTGTTCCCTTACGTGAAACGTGCACCATTACCTAGCCATTATGCGGATATATTTATAAAAATTTTGCTTATTCAACCAATATTCAGAATTTAGTATAATTCCCAATACTCAAGTACGATCCAATTCAAGGGATAGGGATAATAACGGAAGTGTTCCGAGCCCAACTCAGTGCGGACGAAAACCACACATAAAGCAGAAGGACAAAAACTGACTTGATCTCGTCAGTGTTCAGTACACATAGGGACAGCAAAAGCTCGACCTATCGATCCTTTTGATTCAAGGAGTTTTTAACGGAAGATGCTAGAGAAGTTACCACTGGGATAATTGGCTTGTGGGGGCCAAGCGTTCATAGCGGCATAGCTTTTTGCTCCTTTGATATCTTTTCTTGCTATCATTGTGAAGCAAAATACACCAAGCGTTGGATTATTCACCCATACAAGTGAACGTGAGCTGGGTTTAGTCCGTCCCGAAACAGATTAGTTTTACCCTATTAATGACATTATGTTGTTGCGACAGCATTCCAATACGGACCAATGGAACAATACTTGTTCGGCGAAATAGTCGTATGACGCTACATCCGTTAGATTACTATGCCTGAACGCCTCTAAGGTCGTATCCGAGCTGGACTACAATGATAAAAATGGTGCATTGCATTTAAAGTTTGCCATTTTTCTATGATAAACGAACAATGGCATGTGTCGCCTATGTTTTATTGTAATATAACAAATGGAGGGGGACGTTATCACTTGCACGCACACCGTGTGCACTTATAAATAATACGCATAAAAAAAAACAAAAGAAAAAACACTTTTATTGCAATTGAAGTAAATTTATTATTATTATTTGTAAGTTTTTGTTTTTTTTTTTCGGTAATCTTTGTATGATATTATGTTGTATGGTTTTTTAAAATAGCACTAACGCTTACAAAACAGAACATTTATTTATTCATTTATTTGTTTATTTAATTACATATTTTTATGAAGATTAAAACATCTACTTGCGATATGAGAAATAAAAAATAAAAAAATAAAAAAAGAGAATAATTTCTTAATCAAAGATTCCTATATCAATAAATTTCTGTTTTCATTTCTTTTTTTTTTTTTTATTAAACGGAGTTGAAAAATGTTTCTTGAAATTTTCGCTGACGGTATGTTTTCGTTTCAAACCTGGCATAAATACTGTTCAATGTTTATCATTAATTTTCGTTGTAATTAGATTTTTGAAATATTTCATATATCTATTGGTTACACATAATTTGGTTATTTTTATTTATTTATTAATTTTTTTTATTTTTTCTTTTATTTAATATAAATAATTTGCGAAATTGTTGAACAAAAAAAAAAAAAATATATATATATATATCAAATAATTAAATTGAAGTATCATTTAAGTCAATTTGACAATAAAAATAGCAAAAATATTTTATACAGGGCACTTAAGAGTCGGTTGTTTTTTACACTAAAAAAAAAAATAATAATAAATTTATTATCATTATTGTTATTATTATCATTAAATTTAACTACATTTTATTAAGAGCCTTTTTTCTCTTAATCGAAAAATTTGTGCGTTTAATTTTCCAAATTTATTCGAATTAATTTGACCGATTTTCTCTCCTTTTTTATTTATTTATTTTTTTTTTTTAATCGGAATTAACTAAAAATCATCATGTCTTTTTTAATTCCCTAAATGTTCTCGGATTAGAAATATGAGAAATTTCATATACATAGGCAATTCCTACGGATTCAAGTCAAGACTTGGCCTGCTATCGGGAAAGCTGAGAGGGAATTAACTAAAAGTGGTGATTACTGACTTCAATTAATTTTCACCTTTATTTGGTCTATAATCGCCGCTTTTGCAGGCGCCCGCCGGCTAGGTCACGCTCGCTTATTCAAGATATCGAACACAGATGTCCCCCGCTTAACACGGTATTTGCCAAGAATTGTTTCAACGCAACACGTGGTATAAATTATGCGCATATTGTAACAAGGTTTCGTTCTCTCGGATGTGTGCGTGTTTTGATTTTTGCTTTAATTTTTACTTTCTCTTTCAGAAGAGGATAACAGATTAGTCTCAATTTTTAATGAAAATTAATTTTATGATCTTGTGATCGCCATCGCAATTTTTAAATACATTTATCTGAATATATCCATCACACAAAGAAGCTTCAGGCATCCCATAAAGTATATGTTTTATGCTTGATAAACATCAGATTCTGAATCGATTTAAGGACGTCCATGTAAATGTCGCAAACTTTCTCTCGCTATTGACTTCAAATTTGGCCGAAACATTGGAAAATCTCGCAAGCTGTCGAAGGACTCACCTACAGTATCGCCTAAACTAGGAACACCTTCGTTCTTCAAAAGGAATAAATATGTTGGCTTCTCGCGCATTACGCGCAAACTACGGTAGACAAACTTACAAAAATTTGAAAGCATATTGTGTGGACTATGCTGCTGTACCTAGACAAGAAAGGGAAAAATTGATCCCGCCTACTCAATGTTAGAGTGCATCAAAATTTATATATTTTTTTAAGCAAGCATGCTTCAAAAACTCGCATAAGTTTCACATTCTGTCCACCTGTCCAACTGTAGTAAACGGTCCCCCGTTCGCAAAAATGAAGATAACGCCTACAAATTTGCAAAAGTTTTTGACAATGATCCAAACCGGTCAAAGGACACGCCTATGCAAGAAAATTAAGATAACTTTCGCTTTCCATGCTCTTTTTTTGCTCGTTACTCATAAACTACAAAGAAATACACGATATAACTTTCCACTTTTACTCTAAAAAACCAAAAAAAGCCGGCCATGCGCACTTAATGTAGGTGTGGAGTATGAAAATTTAGTTTTTTTCCCCTTTTTTTTTAATCTTTCTAAGAAATACAATTTTCTTACTTATTGCGTTTCACCACATCGTCGAATTTCGTATTTATGTATTTTTTTTTGGATTTTTTTTTTAATGAAAACTTGAACTTAACTTTTCATTTTATGTTGTAAAGAAAAGATGTTCGAATATTATGAATTGACCGTAGATTTAAATATGTGGAGATAGTGGACTGGGAAAGCTTGTCTGAAATCTAACTAGAAATGGTATTAGTGATGCTATTAGGATTTGACCATTGCCCTCGGCTGTTACTCGACCTTTTCCGCCAAGTCTAATTGACTCTGTTGTCGCCAAGGTAAAGTCGCCCAAGGTACATTTAGAAAGGAATTTCATAGCTTTCGATTTTGGATAAAGTACGTTACATATTGTATTCATTTACATTACTTTTTTGTTTTTTGATTTATAATCATCTTCCATACGATATTTTAGTTTCAATAAAAACTCAAAAAAAAAGAAGTAAGAAAGTTATATTCGGCGGCAACGAATCTCGCATACCCACCGCTATGTTTTTCGCATTCCACTCTCCCAGTCCCAGCGATATCCATATCGTTGGTATTATTAAGAAAAAATTAATCACGGTGTCTGCCCTGTTCATTTTAAAAGTAACCCATTTTTAGGCAGATAATATGGCTTCCTTTGAGGAGTGTACGAAATAGCTTTAAACTTTCTGTCTTGTTTACCTTGTGACAAATAAGCATGAAATCCTAAAAAAAGTGAAAAAACTAAAATTTAATTACTCATAACTTTGTGTGGGCATGGCCGATTATTTCAATTTTTGGACTTAAAAAGTCGAGTGTTTCGTAAAGTACATGTGGAAATTATCAGCCTTCTAACTTTAATAATTTTCGAGCAACGAGCAAAAATACACAAATTTTTGTTAAAAAAACACTGCTTCCTTTAATTTGCGCTCCATTACGCGTTTCTACTCTGACCAATTTGGGCCATTTTCAATACGACCTCGCGTGCAGAAATTTCCAATGTTTCTACCAAATTTGAAGTCGGTATCTTCATTTTCACTACCAGGAGAGTGCTAACAACAGGCCACGCAGACCACAGACGGACAGACATGAATAAATCAACTTAGCATTTCACTGTGATCAAGTGTATATATGCTTTATGGGGTCTCCGAAGCTTTCTTTTGGGTGTTGAATACCTTATAGGAAAGAATCTTACAGTGGTGGGCATAAAAAGAAATGGTTCGTATAAACCGGTCTCGTTATAATACAGTACAAAATAATCGTGTTAATCGGCTGAAGCCTGTACTTTCATTGAAAAGATAAATGTATTAAGGAAAGAAAAGAAAATTACAAGACATGCTGATAAAAAACAATCCCTATTATGAGACGCTTGAGTAGAAAGATTTCTATATAAATTTTCTTTACGATTTCTTAACAATCATATAATATTTTGCTGTTAATTGCAATATATAATCGATTACATTACAGTTATCTCAACTAATATCGCCTGCAGTACCAGAGTCAATTTTTTTTTTTTTTTTGTAACTTTAATTAATAGCCATTGTTGTCATTGAAATGGGTTCCGGACAATATTTCTATTGTATTTTTATGTGGGAAAAGTAAAAAGGTATTTACAAAACGAGAGACAACAATATTGTGGGACGTGACTCACCATTAAATACCCTACACCATCATCGTTTAATTCAGCTATTTATACAATGACTTTCCAAAATAAGGCTTTATATAAGGACTGATTGAAAATCCGAACCGATCCGAACTATTTTCAATGACGTTGGACCTCATGATAAATAATTTCATCGAAATATCGAAAGATTGCGACAGAAAAACAAGACAGATGAACAGACAAACGAACAGATAAGCTTAGATCGATTGAGAAAGTGTTGCCGCGGGTCCAACTCATGTCCTCACGATAAGAAGAATTTTACTAAATAGTTTTAAAGAATGAATTTTGATGTTGATTTTTAATTTCCCTAATATATAAAGGGATCTCTTCACAATGCACTTGGGTTCATCCCAAAATGTCACCGAATCCTGGAACGGATGCAAAGCTGAGAGCTTTCAAGCTTTTTGCTACGACATTAAAAGTCTGGAATGAGATTTTTGCTTTTAAATTGTACATTTTCATGCCGTCTTCCCGGTCAGTCCGAAACATGCAAAGTACAAAATCTGGCCACTTTCGAAGAAGAAGAATGAGGGTATTTTTATGGTTGTAGACTTCGAGACTAATAGAAAAAATAACAAAAAGTTTATTATAATAAATAAGCATATTCTGCAATTTTAAACGCGTTATCTCGAAGCACGACTTTTGGAAGTGGCATGCAGCTTAACTCCATTGCCATTTTTTAATATATTTTCCAATAGATTTATTTCTTCCAATACTTCAAGATACGCAAATTGATCTCCTCAAATGTTATTATTCTACAATCTTTCCTATCTTCCTATCCCAAGACAACTGTCAACAAAATTGCTTTTTTAAAGGCTGTTACAGTGGTTTGTTTAGCCCTTAAATGCAATCGCAGTAAGAGAAAAAAAAACGCAAATTTTGGAATAGATTTACTTAGCAAATCTTAGAAAGCTTTTTACAACATAATTGATTTCCACTTAAACGACCAGTGGGGTCATATAGTACTCCACAGATCATTATCATCTTAGGTATTTTACTAATTTTATTGAATTACCTGCGGCTTGGTGTTCTGCAGTGAGTAGTGTTTGGCGGAAACTTCTACGCAGCAAACGTAAACAGCTCCACAATCCTTTTTGGCGAACCTCTAACGAATAATAAATGCAATCTTTGTAAAAGTCCTGAGCTTCCATACAGCCGCACAATGATTTTGCAGTGATTATCTTTATAATCTTTCAGTTTTCCATAGTTTAGATTACAATAATCAAAAGTTATGACTAAACTAATTTTATGATTTTTCAACTTTATTTTGTCGCCCTCAAAGTAATCCCCCACTTATGCCGATGTTCTCGCCCATTTGTGAATTGTTTATACCACTTGTAAACATTTCTTTCCGACAAGGTCTGCTCGCCAAAAGCTCCCTGCAAGATCCTAAGGATATTTGCGCAAGAAATTTCATTTCGCAAACAAAATTTAATGCAACTTCTTTGGTCAATAATCGAAAAAAAGTACTTTTCGTGTCTTTCGCAGTGTTACCAATTTAGAAAAAGAAAAAAAAAAAAAATTTCTCATGCTCGATATACTTGCGCAATTTAACTCGACTCTTGGTCTTAATTTTTGATCACAACATTATGTAGAAAAGTTCCGATTGGTTCATGAATTATAATAACAACTAATTTCCTAACTAATAAAATCTTTGTAACTCTTCGGCTAAGAATAAGAGTTTAATAAACTTATCTTTGGAAAGCTCTTAATAGATTGAATCAGTTTTTCCCAAATAAAAATATATTCTTCACCGGCCACAAACGGACCTGCTGAAAAATGAACTTTCAATAACAATAGAAGCACCATAGCATCATCAAAAAAAAAAAAAAAAAAGAATTAATATGAAAATATTGCCCATCATACAATTAACACACCCACTATAGTAATAATTGAATACTTTATAATTTTCATATATTAATTGAATGAGATATATATGACGGATATTATATATATATATATATATATATTTGATTCTCAAAACGAATAAAATTTTATTCCTTGATTCAATTCATTTGCTCGAAAATTTGGCTAACAGTAATTGAATGTGATTTCAATGATCGGATATCCAAGATTCGTTCCGATTCGCTAAAAACGTTTTATTTGCTAAGAAGAAATTTTTATTATCCAGCATTAATGCACACATCCCTGTTTTATAAAAGTTGAATACACACACTTTTTCTTTTTTGTTATCTTTCACTTTCTCTCTCACTCTCTCCCTCTGTCGAGTTTATTTCATAATTTTTTAAAATTAATTTTAACCACAGGTTAGAAGAGATTAATGCAAACTGTCGCTCCAAGTTTCCAAATTTTTTAACTTTTTTTTTTTTTAAACACCTAATGGCACTTTAACTTTATTTTTGAATAAATTAAATCTAAAGAAACAAAAAAGAAGACGAAAAAACATTAAAAGCAAAAATTTATGATCAATGTTTAGACGATGATAACATTAAAATACAATTGTGAAGAACTTGGTTTAAAATCGCGCTTAAATCACATATTTTTTTTTTTTTTTTTTTAAACCTTATTTTATTAATATATATCAAGTTTTTCAAATTCAATATTATATAGCAATTGAAAACTACGGTTGTATATCTATATATAAATCATATACTTTTTAATATACATTTTCATTAGTTAAATACATATATACTTTTTAATTACTTTGCAGTATTTCTGTTCAATATTGAAAATTTTGGCAATTTTTTATATTTAGTTTTCATTAATTTCTATTTAATAAAAATTTTCAATACTTTATGCTAATTTTGAGCAAATAGCTCTTCGGTAATTGTGCGCATAAAATTTGTACGCATATAAATATATATATATATCTATATATATATATATATATATATTTTTTTTTTGTTTTTGCAATAGTTTTTTTGTATAATTTCTTTAGTTAAAAATAAAAAAAAAAATAAAAACGCTTTTAATATTGTTATGTGTGTTACATTTTATATATATATATATATATATATATACATATATAAAACTTCTATCTAAATCGTATAGATCGTAGGTATATTTTAAAACAAATGTTTTAACTTTGATCCATATTGATATCTATAACGATATTAAGGGGTGTGAAGATAAAATCGAATAACTAGCCAAGGCTTCTACCATATGGCTGCACAGAGCTCTGTAAACGCCCTAACTGAACTCTGTTAAGCGATTAGGATTAAGATATAATTGGATTTGAAGGCCGACTCAGTTCAAATTAGAAAACGCAAAATATTCTTTTTTGGAGGCCTCGTGAGACGACATGAAATTATATTCCGGGGAACCCGTCACACCTTACTGTAGGTAATACTGCATGACGCGTATCGATTGTATTGCCTCTGTAATGCGTTAAGAGGAAACTGTGTTTCCCAAATATGCGGCATTTTGCTGTTGCTTGTATTGCCGTAGAACACAACAAACGCGTAAAGAATTTTTCCGTTGCTGGGTGTATAGCCATCCCATGCTATAAGAAGTTGTATAAATGTATAGCCGCCGTTACCAAGCGGATTATCCAACTCTAGAATCTCTATGAAAAGAATGGTATGGATCGATGTGAATTTGGTATTACACTTCACTTCAGTTCTACTCTAGATTTCACTTCAGTTCTATTCTAGATTTCAAGAGCCACATACGTACATACATTTTGTGACCACATTAATGGAGGAGAGAATGCGCCACTTCTCATAGTATGGGATGGTTACTACCCAGCAAAGGAAAAATTCTCTACGCTTAGTGCGTTTGTTATGTTCTACGGCAATGCAAGCAACAGTAAAATGCCGCATATTTGGGCAAAACAGTTTCCTCTTAACGCATTACAAAAGCAATATAATCGAGACGCATTCTGAAATATTACTTACAGCAAAGTGTGACTGGTTTCCCGGAATACATTTTCATATGGTCTTACGAGGCGGCCAAAAGAATCAATGTTTACACGTTTTCTAATTTGGACGGAGCAGGATTCCAAATCCGTCTGTATTGTAATCCTGACAACTTAATAGAGTTGTTAGTTTTAAGACGTTCACAGAGCTCTGTTAAGGGAGATGGTGGATGCCTTTGCTAATCGAATTTGAATTTATCTTCACATCCTTACGATATTATTACTAAGCTAATGATAAAGATCATGATGATAATGATGATGATGATGATGTACTTAATTTAGTTTAATTGCATTTTTTACGTTTGCATGTGTGTTTTAAAAAGAGGATTAAGCGATACGTCCAACAAATTATTATATATATTATGATGACGCTTTACTAAATATAAACTTGAAGGAAGGGCATATTAACGTACAATGGTCAGCCATTTTTTCGCAGGAGTCAAAACAATCTGAAAATAAGTAAAATAAAAGAAAAATAAATATTATTATTATCACTATTATTATTATTATTATTATTATAATTATTATTATTATTATTATTATTATTATTATTATTGATCTAACCAGAGAAATAAATTCCAAGACTAAAGTCTAACAGCATTGGCTTTGTTGTTGAAAAAGTCTATCGCACTTGAGACTTGCACCCACGACCATTGACTTTTTACCCGAGATCTTTTAGCTGCTCCGCGAACAAAACTAAATAAAGACCATTTGATACCCTACACTACACTCGCTTAGTACGCTTAACTTTACCCGTGGGGTCAAACTTTCACCATAGTGTACCCTTGTTAAGCCCCCAGAGACATTTGTCCCTGTCCACTTAACCCACTCGCCCCTGTAATAATAAACCAATAAACTAAACACTATTTTCATATAATGGCATACTTTTCATGAAAGCTTACGCATTTCAGGAGGCCCCGAAACATCACATGACGCAATCCAAGATTCTTCAAATTTATTCTACTTTCTTAGTTTAACTTTTTAATTTTTCAGTTTTCAAACTAGACCTTGCTTTACATGATAACCTCTGTATATATATTTGGGGTCTAACATATAGATCTTTGTGATCCAAGTTCTCTATCGTCAATGCTTTTCGCTAAATTGCTATTATGGATCAATTGTGAGATACGTGAGAGATCTTATATGGAGTGAGGTCTGCTTGATTTTTATTTTTCAAATTACTGTGTATTGGACATTTTTTACATATAAGAGTTTACACATCCTTATGAGCTTTGGCATCCCTAAGAAAGCCGTGGATCGACCGATTCAAGGTATTCTCAGCACCGCTTGACGTTGGGTCCAAGCGCGCCAGTCAGTCTACCAATTGCGATCTGCTGGTTGGATACAATTTAAAATTGACACACATAAGACGGACGGACAAGCTTAGATCAATTCAGAAATTGATGATTGTGCGTTTTACCTTAAGCGCATCTAGATGTTATACATACGTTCGCACAAATTTACTGTACCCTGTGCGACAAGCGGTGATGTAGGGTCTAATAAACTGTTATTTTAATTTGCTTCTAAAAGCAAATATTCTTCCTACACATACGTATGTACATCAAAATTAAACGAAATTAAACTAAAGCAATTAAGGCATGCACACAAGCATGCCCTGCTCAGGGGTCACCACTCGCATACAGTCAGTTAACGGTCTGAGACGGGAGTAAAATCGTTCAAAAACAAATATTCAATTTGTGATGGCAGCAACAACAAGCAGCAACAAATTGAAAAAAGAAAAGTAAAAAGAGACCTGAGAACGAATTTTTTATACACCCTTCGTCACTTCATAAATAGAATTTTTTTTTTTTGTTTTTTTTTAACATATAATCTACAGCAGACACTGTACATATTGTATTGACAACACGAGATTCTGTGCAGTTGAAGGCATGTTGTTATGTAATAATAATTGGGCAGGACAGACATACTCGCAGTTTATCAAGCTGACAATCTTAATATAAGGAATGCATAGAGAAAATGATAAAGAGTGTGAAGATGACTTTGAATTTAATTATCAAAGACACTTATCTACTAGGTTAACATAGCTCTGTGAAGGCCCTTACAATCTGTCAACTGTTTAGCATTAAGCTAACGTTACAGTTAGAAGTATATTTCATACAGATTGGAAATCTAATTGTCCGACCGGGTTAATATTTTGCGGGAATCATTAAAGGTGTATGCGGTCTGGCAAAACAAGCAAAGAATTAACTTAATATTTGTCGCACATAATTATCCCTTCTCCTCAATTATTTTCGATATCGTCTCCGTCGCCCGCATATATCCCAGCTCTTCCGCACACCAGATAGTGACTACGACTGACTACGACTGTTTACGACTGTTTTATAAGTACATACATATAAGAGATGCAAATCAAGTAATCCATTCATTCGTTGGCATCTATCGAGCCGATCGCCGATCACTTTCTGTTATCGATAATGCGGCTGAGCTTAGAATCAAGAGCAAAGCGCAATTGACTATAGGTATGCGCAATAATATTATCCCATGCGATCCCCTTTTTATTGCGTCTCATCAAAACTTTCTTTTCCGAGATCTTCAGATAGCTTCATTTTTGCTACCAGGAGAATGTTTCCAGCAAACATTACATAAACGGACAGATATCGCTACATTAACTCAGAATTTCATGCTGATCAAGAATATATATACTTTATTTATAGGGTCTCTCTTTTGGTCGATAACTTCATTTTTGCGGTCAGGAGAATGTTTACAACAGACGGACTGACGGACATGCTTAAATCGATTTAGAATTTGATGCTTGTCAAAAATATATATACTTTGTGGGGCCTCTAAGGTTTCCTTCTGGGCGTTTGCAAACGTTTTGACAAAATCAACATATCCCTCATCCTTCAGTGATAGTATTAAAAATAAAAAAAAAGAAAGAAGAAAAATGTGCAGTGTCATCGCACATATGGGTAAAGACACGACTATTACTGTAAGTGCATTATATAAGTGTACACAAGGAAAAAGATACGCAACGATACATAAAGATAAGAAGTAAACGAAGTTTGCTTACCAGCCACCACCACCACTTGCCACATACTTACAAATATCAAAGTGTTACAACAGACATATTATATATATACACATATATATATACATGTGTACTTAAGTTTTATTGTCGTTTGACGACTAAAAATAGATTTTAATAAATAGAAAATAAATACGAAAGTTATATAAAAAAAAAGTTCGATCCGAATCTCTTATGCCGATCAATTAAGGTCGACACGTACGTATATGGGAAATGTTTCAACTTCAAACTTCAAACAGTGGGTTAGCTAAAAATCGATAATCATTTCCTTTTGAACATGATGATCGAAAAAGGATTAGAGAGAGAGAGAGAGAGAGAGAGAGAGAGAGACAGAGAGAGAGAGAGATTGGGTTGTGGGAAAGGTAATGCGAGAGTTCAATCTATAGGCAAGAACAGCAAGAAATGCTGCAAAGCTCTTTATAGATAGATTCGTCACAAAGGCGAGCAGCGCGATTGAAAAACGAGCAGTCAGGCAACTCCGGGACAAATGGATGAGAGCACACCTACTCAAGCGATCCTATTTATTTCTACATATAAGACTTGATTGACTTATAGGCATTTTTTATTTCTGCAGACCACTTGCCCTGCACAACAATTATACATACATCATAAGCACAAGACAGCGCCCATTATACCGTTGCTTAAGAGTTTATTGTCTGTCACTGTCACGCTTAATTTACTTACAACATTTTCGAATTGTTGACGTCTTTTTTTCTTTAAGGTTGTGCGAGTGCATTTAGTTTTTTTTTTTTTTTTTTTTGTTGGCAACAGGAAGACATCTTAACTTATTTCCTTTATATGACATACATGTTAGTTTCAATGTTCATTCATATTCATCCTTAACAAAAAGTTTAAAGTATACTAGGTTTGTCTTTTTGTTTAAAACATTCTGAAATATTCGTCCCGGACCTTATAAAATATATGTGCTTGTTATCTCGACTAATGAAAGATTACATCACGTTTCTCGGTTCAAAACTTTTTCGTTTTCTGGGAGGGAAAGGCACATCCTAGCCTAAGTACTCTTGGCTGAGTTAAAATAAAACCTTTGGAGAATTTTTTTACAAAATATAATAAACAAAACATGCATTTATGTAAATTAATTAATATTTGAAAAGTCAGTATTTTTACACTCTGTCATAAATGAGGTTGATAAAGCGAAAGTTTGCTTAGCTACTGTGGGCGGACCATATCCTGTGAAAACATGAAACTAGGGCAGGGTGAATCCTCTATCAATACCCTTTCCAACGATATGCAGGTTATATTAAGTTTAGCTCGGAGAATTTTTTTATGGGACTTTGAAAATTTTCGTAACTAGCATAATACGGGGTAACACATAAGCAAATTTTGAAAGGCCACTGTGGACAAACAATGTCCTGTGAAAAAATGAAACTAGCACAGCATGAATCCCCTA
>KK499880.1:445985-506980 GCA_000688715.1 Glossina pallidipes
TTTGTAAAAAAATTCTCCAAAAGTTTTATTTTAACTGAATTTTGACTTAAATCGCTCCGAGACTTCGTTTTATAGAGCTCTGTTAAGCCCTTAACTCTGTAAAGAAATTTTGGTTTGTGTCGTTGCTAGTTATATTTAAATATAACTTCACACCCTTTATCTATTGTGGATAATTAGAATACACGATGTCGCAGAAGCTTACAATATGCTGTCTTTTTGTTAACTTAATCCACTACTAGTCGCTAATTCTTATTTCAGAAATTCCTCTTAACTGCTACATAAATTGATATCGATTATGATAAAAAAGTGGGTTATATTCACGTTTTCGCTAAAAATTCGCTGTAACTCTGCAACACTCAATTTTATGGGCGAAAAGTTACAATATATACATAGTTTGTTATGAAAATTTTTAAAAGACATTAAAACCTATCAGAAAGACCTAATATTTCATTACCCAGGGGGTTGCGTAACGAAATAATAACATACAATTCAAGTTATCTTTTGGCAAAAAATTGGCAAATTCGGATAACTACTGATACGCTAGTTTGCGGACAACATTTTTCAGAGATATATAGCAAAGGAGGGAGAATTTGACTAACATGCTGGTTTTTGGACGAAGATTTTTCCATGATATAAAGCAAAGCGAAGAATATTTAAGTAACGTGCTAGTTTTTTGACATCAATATTCCGATGATATAAAGCAAAGGGGAGAGTATTTGACTAACATGCTGGTTTTTGAACAATGATATAAAGTAAAGGGTGGAAGGTATTCGTCTAGCATGCATATTTTTTAGCAACATTGTTTTCACGATATGAAGCAAAGGAGAGAGTATTTGACTAACGTGTTAATTTCTGGACAACAATTTTTCTACGATATAAAGCAAAAGGGAAAGTATTTGACTAACATGCTAGTTTTCAGGCAAAGATTTTTTCATAATATAAAGCAAAGGGTGAAATATTTGGCTACAAAATTTTTTTGAACTAAAATTTTTCCGTGATAGGGAATAGGAGGAAATATTTAACTAACACGCTAGGTTTTGGACAACAATTTTTCTACGATATAAAGCAAAAGGAGAGAGTATTTGACTAACAGGCTAGTTTTCGGACATCGATTTTTGCATGATATAAAGCAAAGGGTGAAGTAATTGACTAACATGCTAATTTTTTAACAAAAATTTTTCTGTGATATAAAGCAAAGGCGGGGATATTTAACTAACACGCTAGGTTTTGGACAACAATTTTTCTACGATATAAAGCAAAAGAAGAGAGCGTTTGAGGTAGCTGGGAAGATTTAAAAATCGTTATTTGTTTCCTCTACTGTTTTCAATAATCTCCGTTTTAAGTAAACTAGTTATTATTTATTTGATTTTACTTGTTGTAATTATATTGTAGTTACTATAGATACCATATTGCCTGGAAATAAAAAAAAAACAAACATTGTTGCAGGCTGTCAAGTAGCTGCTAATCAATAAGCGCACACCCAAATGCAAAGAAATATTTCTTCTATTGCGTTAACACACCCACGCATCGTTTTATTCTAAACATTCTGCTAATGTAAACATATATATATAATGCAAATTCTCTATCATGAAATATATCCCCGAACATATATATCCCGAAAAATGCGTGCAGTCTTAGACACACATGTTGAACAAAAGAAAACAAAAACCTTATGTACATAAAATGGAACATTTCGTTGGCAACATTTCGTTTTGCAACATTTGACATTTGCTGTCTTATGTATACGAAGAGGGCATATTTGGAGCGATTGTGACGATGAAAGCCCCTGGTTATGGTAATTCAATTAGGCCGTTCTGATAGATAGATTTCAACATTTTCCAAGACATATCTAAGACCTGGAGCTACACAATGTCCACGAAAATTTGTTACAACTCGATTTGGGAGTGGCGTTCTTTCAGTTACTGTAGTGAGCTAGTAAAACAAATGAAGCATGAAAATGCATGTTTTAAAACATGTACTTTTTGCCGGCTACCGAAGCAAGTGCAATGCAAAAGAAAGACAAATCTGAAAAGAACGTCACTAGATGGCGCCATAATATGGGAAAAAAAAGAAAAAAAAAACAATTTCTTGTATAGTTTTTTTTTTTTTCATCAACTCATTCAATGCAAAATGCGTCACAAGCTTCTTTTTCTTTTGCACAAATACGAGTTTCTTTGTTAAGCGCGATCATAATTTTTGAACAGATTGCAGCAGGCAACGCGACTTGGGATGTTGTATTATTATTAAAGTAAAGTGATCAGTTGATGAACACGTAAATAGTTTATCTATGTATGTATGTATGTATGTATGTATGTGTGTATGCACGTATGTATGTATGATGTATGGCAAGAGCCACAACATTCAAAACGAAGCGAATGTTAATTATTATTGAAATTGAATTTTACCCCACACATACAGGAGCACACACACACGCGCGCGCGCGCATACACTCATCAGCATTGTTTGTAGCCATTATTGGAACAACGAACGCTACAATCAATTTATAAAAAAAAATTAAGAAAATAGAAATTTGTATGTAGTAAGCTGGAAAAAGCAAAAACAGACAGGCACACATACGCTATCACATTACATGTACACATATATAATAATGAAAGTTCATGAAATGAATAATAATTAAAATTTATTTATTTATTTAAATTTTTTTTACTTTTTTTTTTTTTTTTTTTTAAACCTATCACATGATATCTATCGGTTAGTGTTAGTTATAAATTCTTCACAAATCATGCAGTTTAGGTGCTAGTTATTCCATATATGTAGGTATGAGCATAAAATATCAGTGCAATGACATTTTTATGGGAAAAATATTTAATGACATTGATTTTATGATATGTACACACATACACCCACACACACACATGTGCATAAATATATACACATATATTATATTTATATGAGCGTTTGCTTGGGAGGGATGAAGAGTTCATGTAAACACTTTCCAGTTGCAGTAATGATAAGAGACGCGTGCGTTTGTTTCACACACAACTGTTAATTCGTTCAAATAGTCGACATTGTTTAACCAGACTTGCAGCAATTTACAATTACATTAAAATGTTACTCATGTATGCGTATGTACACAATCAACTAAATGGGAATGTATTGTACCCAGCTATGAAGTGATCGCCAATTAATGATCCATGAGACTATTTTCATTTTGAGGCTTTTTGCTGCAAAAAAGGAAAAGTGGGCACCCATAACTAATCGATTGTATTTATTTTGTTTTTTTTTCATAATTCAAAAGGAGGCTTCAGAGACCCTATAAAGTGTATATATTCTTAATCATTCTGAAATTCTGAATTGATTAAGCCATGACTGTCCGTCTGTGTGGAGTTTCGCACGGGCAATTTCCTGGTCGCAAAACTGAAGATATCGACTTTAAATTTGAAAGAAACATTGGCGGTTTTTACACGCAGGTTGGTATTGAAAATGGATCAAATTGGCCTGAACAGAAGACGACAGTGGAGCGTAAACTGAACGAAAATGCGTTTTTTTAACAACAATTTGTGAGTTTTCTTCTCGTTACTCAGAAATTATAGAAGTTAGAAGGCTGAAATTTTCCACATTTACTTTACGAAACACTCTACTTCGCAAAAGTAGAAAAAATCGGCCATGCCCACACCAAGTCACAAGTGATTAAATTTTCTTTTTTCCACTTTTTTGAGATTTTATGCTTCTTAATCATAAAGTATAGAAAACAAGACGGAATAATTACAACTATTTGGAATATTGATATTCCTCAAGTGAAGATATATTATCTACCTAAGAAGGGCTTAATTCTAAAATCTGCGACTTGGTGAATTAATTTCCTCTTAATATTACCATCGATATGGGTATCAAATAAAAGGCCTTGAAGAATAGAATGGGAAAAGCGTAGTGGTCGGTATGCGAAATTCGGCCCCAGCCGAATATAACTTTTATACTTTCTTTTTATTTCATAACATATGACTTATGATTATGTGTCACTCATTATCATCAAGGACCACCAAGTTTGCCAACCTTTCTGGAGATTTTCAAATATCCCGCTTATAGAAATCCAGAATTCGTAAAGCAAAATATGCAAAATAAGATGCCTCTAGCGCTTAATTTTACTCTTTGAATGGCAAAAAGAATTTGCTTGCAAAAGTTTCATAAAAAATCTATTTTTCATATCCGATAACAATTCTGCTAAGAAACAGATATCTATGAAATTTGGATAGCAATGAAGTTTTAATATTCGAGTGAAGAATATTCTTTGTGGTGTCAGATAATTGTTGCGGTAACCCTATTGCTTATGGCCTATGAGCCTTTCCATTCCCGTGTAGGGGTCTGCGTATAGACCGCTATGTGGATCCAAAGCTTCTCGATAGTTTTTATTGATTTTTATACGGGTCCACCCCAGAGAGAGTATAAAGGCAAATTTTTATCGTACTATCTGTTGTGGTTTATAAGTAAAAACCCAAAAAAAACAAAATTGTTTTTATTTTTGAAGACAGTGGCAGTTCTCAATTTCCATGACAGGCGTGCTCTGCGATAGATTTGTCCCATTTTCAAGACAAAACTGCTTGCAAAAACTTCCAATTTTTCTGCTAAATATGAAGGCGATTTTTGCGTCTTTGCGATCCGGAAACAAGTTTACCATAGACATTACACAGACAGATGGCTGGACGGACATGGTTAAATCTCTACTAAATATACTTTATGGGTACTGTGTGAAGTGTGCAAGCGCTTTCACAAAATGAACATATTCCTCCCACCGTTCGACGATGGGTATAATAAGAACAACAGTTCTCATATTATTTGCATTTGTGTGCATTTACATAGGGGAAAAAAACAGGTTCAGATTAGTTTTTCATTGCGTTGCTAGGTATGAATTCCATTGTTTGGCGACTGCTGCCTTCTACTGTATACTAATAAGAGAAGCTAAACGGTCATCGAATGCACATTTACACCCAAGTACGCTCATTTGGATGGGCATACAAACACATTTACATCAACACATATAGATATGATTCATCTTCAATTCCAAGTAAACAATAAATACCAAATAAAATAGCATTTAAAATGACCACAACTCAATTTAGTTGATTATATATTTTGAAAAAGAGGAGGGAAAAATAGAGGGAAGGGGCAACCAAGTTGGCGGCATTAATAAACATTTCAAAAATTTGTTTTTTTTTTTTTTTTTGATTGCTTTTGTGAGAGATTTTCTTTTGCAATTTCACAAATTTCCAAACATTTTATCGTAAACTCATATAATACATCTTTATGTGCGTGCGTGTCGTCTACAGGAATGTAAAATTGTGCATCAACTTCCGCTTTGTTGACTATTTGCAGATGCTTGGCGTGTATGCGTTCCGTATATATATCAAATCAAATTAAGTAAGTGCATGTTGTTTACGATCTCATTTTACTCCTTTTTTTCTGTTTTTGTTTTCTCATTCTCTCTTATTGTATTTCGACTCTACCCACTCTACTCTATTTCAGTGTAGTAAAATCGTTGAGAATTGATCGCATATTGTGAAGGAGAAAAGTTAAGTGCTATTAATGAATGATAAAGAAATTATGTAATAAGAAAAAAATCTATGAAAATTACGCATAAACGTACTTACAAACACATACAAGCACACACAAATAGGTAAGAATATTTATGAAGATAAATTTTCAAGTGCTGAGGTCATTGCCATTTCTTATTTTTTTAAGTTCATAAAAATTGACTACGTAAGTAGCAGCAATAGCTTGCTGTGTTTTTATCTTCGATAAATTTCTTGTCTAAATTTTGTGGTTTACAGTTTCTTGTTTATACGAAAAAATTAAAAAAAAAACGAGTAAGAACATTATAGTCGGGCAAGGTGGGCCATTAAATACCCTATACCGCATTAGCTAGCCCTTTCCTTGTTTTTATATGAAATTGCTAGCATGGGTCAATTTCCATCGGCATATATTAAAACTTGCTCAACTCAATTTTCGTGAAAATCCTTATTAGGTCGAATTTTTTTATGTTAAATTTTTATTATGATATCAATGACGTCATCAAGCATTGAAAGTTATACCTTTTTGTCGTATGAACTTCAGTTTCCATTGTATGGGAGGAGATTCAAAAATTGCTCCAGCCGGACTACTTAAGGCACTCTTCCTCACGAAATTTTGAAAATTGCATTTTTTTTTTGCAAAAAGGGCGTTATATGGGGACTTGTCGAAGAAGTGGTACAATCTGAACCATTTACAATACCGTTCGTCCTTGGGGTCGAAACATGTCACTGCACCCAATTTCATCAAAATAACTCCAAAATTGCGAACTGTAGGTTGAACACAAAAATGCATACACAGACGTCAGCCGGACAGACGGATAGAAAGGCTTAGATTGCGATGCAGATTGCGATTCTGAATCGATCGGTATAATGATAGCCCACCTGCCTGTTACATACGTCCGCACAAACTCTATAAATCCCGTACCACAAGTGGCGTAGGTTATAAAAAATCTCTTCTTAATGACAACTACTTTGAATCATTCATTCAAACCCTATAAAAAATTCGCATTACTTATTTTCCCATTAAAATTTCGTAATGTGCAGGTTTTACAATAGTTTATAAACTTATTTATTATTATTACGAGAACACAAAAAAAAAAGAATGGAAAAGGAAAAAAAGGTGGGCGTTAAATAATCAAAAGTACAAAGACATAAAAAGCATTTTATGCAGTAGAGTGGAAAGTTAAAATTAAATAACCATTTGGTCCCGTAAAGGCGAACACTTTGATATTTGTATTCTGAACGTTTATCACATTTATACATATTTGTACACACTGTTCGATTTCAGCTTGATATTCGCACACACGATCGTAAATAAAAGTTGTTTACAAATTCGATAAAAGAAAAAGTGAGAGGAGGCGTACAATAATAAGCAGAAACTCTAACGAATTCTTTAGTTTACAACTAAAACATATTCGCGTATAAGCAAACGATAGATAGCGTGCTAAGTCCAATTGAAACCGCTTTTTCTAGAATAACAAGATTCTCACATGCATTGACTAGAAATTAATGAATAAGAAATAGTTTATCAAAACGAAGAAAGCTTGACGAGACCGACCCTACACAAAATATGCGTATATTTGATCAAAATTCTATAAATATTCTCCTGCCCGCGGAGCTGAGCTACAAACCTATCGCCTTCACGTTTTGCAACACCCTGAGGCAAACTTGACGAAACCCTACAAAAAATATGCGTATATTTGATCAACATCAAATTTTGAATCGACTTAATGATGTCCGTGTGTCTGTCCATTGAATGGGTGGCCGTGGAGCTGAGCTTTAAAGCAATCGCCCTCAAATTTTGCAACACCCAGAGGCAAAGTTGACGAGGCCCTACACAAAATATACATATATATGATCAACATCAAATTTTGAATCGACTTAATAATGTCCGTGTGTCTGTCTATTGAATGCGTAGCCGCGGAGCTGAGCTACCAAGCTGTTGCCTTTAAATTTGCCCGAAATAATGAAAGTTCTTGCCGGCGGATTAATACTGAAACGGAACCAAATCAGTCGAAAAGCATTACAAGCCTACAATACCATGCAAACTGAAAATACTTCGGTTTTCCAAAAAAAAAAGATACTTTTTCTGTTTATTATTTGCGAAGTACATGTCCGCCGGTTTGTCCGCCTAACTTTATAGTATTTGCGGCCGTCAGTCAGTTAAAAATTTGCGAAAGATTTTGAAAATGACATAAGCTCTTCAAAGAACACGCCTACAACGCCCATGCACTTAGCCTATGCAACAAAAACGTAGGATCCCTTTCCTCTCTGTGTTTTGCTTTTTTGCGTTACGCATAAATTACAACAAATACACGGCGCATATGCCAACTTTTATTCTAGAAAATAGGAAAAATCAGCCACGCCCACCTAACGTTATATAGAGTGTGAAAATTCCTTCCTTTTTTTTGTTTGCTACTTTTTAGAATAACGACGATGGGTACAAAATATTCGGTCACAAACAAATACAATTTTCTTCTTTGCTTATATATATCAGTATTCTGTGCTTAAAAAGGATGACATCTCGTTGGCTATTTACTTGGCTTACTCTGATATCGTAAGACCAACTAGACTTTGCACATAGTCCAGCATTGCGGAGACTCTTAACACTCTTAACAACGCATGTGCATCTCAATGCTTAGGAAGCCGGTATAGGAAAGAGCGAATCTGCATATACTCCGACAGCTCAGCCGCCTTAAGCTCCCTAACGGGGCGAATGACAACATCCGGGCTGCTGTTGGAGTGCCTTCAAACACTGAATGAACTAGGAAGGCACAATGATGTACAACTAATTTGGATGCCTGGACATTCGGGTGTTGAAGACAACGAAACGGTGTGTGTCAAACCTGCAGGCTCGGAAACTTAGGTGTAAGCGTCCAGGGACATTTTGCTTCAGCGCTTATATAAAAGGAATATAATTTAAAGATTACCCTGACTAGGAATAAAGGGGGTTTACGAACTCGTTTCGATTGTGGATGTCAATTGCATTGATCGGTCGGGTAGAGATGACAGCATTGGCTGAACTGCAGATTGGTGCTTGCCAAGCTTGCGTGTTGACATACCATGTGGAAACCGCGGTGGAAGCTAGTATGTTCAATCACAGTCCGAAGCCAGCAGCCAACCAATGTGTCAGTCCTGACTGCTCGGTACGGCCCTTCAGGGGAAATCGTGGTAGCTGCGGTTTTCATCATTCTTAAAGCAAATAATTAATAAGGTAAAGATAAGCCTCAACATTCCCCAGAGTGGATTTATTGGACCATACGCAATAAATACACCTGGTTTCTCTAGCGCAGTTCAGGCCCCTACTATATAGGGATTTTCTAACTCTCTGGAGGGCGCCGATTACGCAAAAGTAATCCATGTACCATCGGGTGCCGTGAGCCGAAGTTTATAACAATTACTCATGTTAAGCAAAAGGAACACCTGTATTGATCGGTACAGAAATGTCAAAAAATCATGCCAACAGAAGGGAACATTCTTTTTTATGATGTAAAAGGATCATGGTTTCACCAAACTGTGAACGCAAGGCGCCCGCCTGCTGAGAATAGATATCCTCTATAACCATAGCATCAATTTGAGACCAAAAAAAAAAGCTCACCTAATATTGCGATATTTCGGAAAAGCATTCGCGTTGGCTTCCTCTTGTTTCGATATCCTAACGGATGAAAATTCTCTCCAACTTAGCTTTAGATAATTTTGTTTAAAAAAAGGACCTGCAAACGAGCGAGTTTATGTCGATCCACATATGACAATCTCCGGTTTTCATCCATTAACTGTTATTGCAATGAAAGTTGTATGTTGCCACTTGGAGAAGGGCCCGAAAAGTTCTGGCTTATACAACACCTCACACTTGTCAGACACGTCCTCGTATCAGTCTCATGTAACAAAATCGCCCTGTCTAGCATAGGCAATCGATTCACTTATAGGTTCCTTAGAGCCGTTAGGTTTTCCTGCAATCAATCAACCCTTCAGTTAATACAATCAGGTTACAATAACCTCTTAGCCCAAGCTAAATGCATTTTCTTAGCCCACCTTAAGATAAAAGTAAATAAGAATTTATTCGATATCAAATATTACGGTAAACGTATTGGATCTGCCGAATGCTGATCTTATAATGTCTTCCGGAACTATTTGACCGGAATCTTCACTATCGAAAATTAACGAATCCCTTGTGATTCCGAAAATTCAACTTTCCCCTCGACCACACGACGCCTTCAGATCATCCATAGGCGCATATGATCTACTTATCTGGCGCCTTTCACCCATATTTCATAAATTTATTAACAAACAAATATAATTATCTCGTTCTGGACTAAAGCACGACTTCTTTCCTTATCGGGACTAAAATTACTTTGAATGTTTTTTAAATATTATTTTCAAGTCATTTAACAAACTTCCGCAGAGATTTTAATTTATAATAGCTATACGGTTAGTTAATTTTAAAGACTTTTCCCACTTCATGCGTACCGACCTTTAATACAATCACATGCGTATATTGTTTTACCAAAGAATGGAATTCATTGTTTATGTTCTCATGCTTTGCTTTTTCATTATTCCACCCTACTGCGCTTGTGGCACAGGGTGTATTAAGTTTTTGCGGACGTATGCAACACGCAGAAGGTCTTAAGGCAAACCCAGCTTTTATTATACCGATCGATTGAGAATCGTCATCGCAATTGATCTAAGCCCGTCTGTCTCTCTGTCCCTGCGAATCTGTGTTCAAGCTATAGGTCGCAATTTTTGAGATATTTTGATGAAATTTGATAGAGTGGTGTGCTTTGACCCAAGGACGCTGCCTTTTTTGACCACTTCCCGTATAACCCCCTATTCTGAAAAGTGGTTATATGGAAAATAATTGCAATTTTGAAAATTTCTCGTCAGAAGTGACTATGTAGTAGTATTTTGGCATTCCAAATTGATGTGAAAACCTTAGACTGGCTGAGACAATTTCTTGAATCCGCTCTCAAATAACCAACCATTCCAACGGAAATGAAAGTTTTGTATAATAACAAGGTCGAATTTCCAATATTCCATCGCAAAAATTGCTTCATAATAGTGAATTGACAAAGAAATATACTTTCCCAAATTTGTACTACGTAGGTCTATTATTTGATTACCACCGCATGTAAGGATTCTCATGAAACGCACACCCTTATGAGCCAAAAAAGCATAATATTTTATATTTTCTTTGCGATGACAATTTGCTCATGATAGTAATTAAGTAAGAAAAATTTAGTGGACCTAATTTGAACCGCATGGGTCCAGTTTTTCCCGCACTCCACATAAGATATTGCATGATTTCTTAATAACCGATTCGGAAAAACAATCAACCATAGTGAATTTGGATCACATAGGTCCATTTTTTTTGGATCCCCCTATTATATAGGCACTACCATGAAACGCAAACTCTTATATGGAGAGAAAATCTAACCTTCCCATATGCAGGCTTTCATGAAAATAATGGGTACCTTTAGGTGTATTATTGTCAAAAGGAGCGAACGACTGCACTAAGCTAAGTAGTGTACGGTATGTAATGGTCGGCATCGCACAACTAAAATGCTCTTACTTATTTTTTGTTGTTGTGTATTACTCCTCCATATGTTATATAAAGAAATCATTCAAAAAGTTTCATATTTATACAGATATGGGAACTAAGTTTTACGTCCAAAATCCAACAATATTAGCACATATTTCGCTTTTTATCAGTGAAACACTTTTGATAAGGCACAAATAATGCCCGCATTAGAGCAGCAAGAAGAAGAAAAAAGTGTAATTTTCATTTCGCAAAATTTAATTCTATGGTTTTTCTTTTAGCTATAAAAAAAAATAAAATAAAAACAAGAAAAAAAATAAAAAAAAAAAAAATATATATATATATAGACAGACTTACCTTATTATCAAGTATAATAAAAACACTATATCGCGCAGCGATTTCAAGCTTCATTTCGTTACTGTCTCATCTACTATAAATTCCATTTGTAGATGTAGATGTGTGTGCGTGTTTTTGTCTCTCTATCTCGCGTCTCCATAATTTTTGTTACTTTGTTTAATGTAATGCTAATAAGCTTTTGTTTTTTTTTCTTTTTTTTTTTTCTGTTTTTACTTTATTACTATTATTATTCGCGACGGTCATGTCACCATTGCCGGAGCGACGGAGAAGAGTAAGTTTTGTTCCAGTTTTTTTACTTTATAAAGTTATGCTTTTCTTTTCTTACATTTTTTTTTTTTCGTTAGTGTTTTCTATTTTTCTTTTTGTTTTATTTTGTTTTTTTTTATTGCGGTTTTTTTTTTTTAAATACAGAGATTATTGCAGAAACTTTACTGTATACTGTGTATGTATATACAAAGGAATCACACGATTATTATTTATTAGGCACGTACAAACATACCTATAGCACACCTTCTCTATGTACGTCTGAGCACCTTTTTGGCGGCCTTAATATTAGGTACCAAGGCCTTGACTTCGCTGCAATCATCAAGGAACGGATGTCTCAATAATTCATCGGCAGTGGCTCGCTTATCGACTTCGACTTGTAAACAGCAATCAAGAAAATCTTGCAAATTAAGACTAAGTTTATCCCAACTTTTAATATCTGGTCGACCGTTAGCGGCAATTAGATAAAGTGCTCTCAACGGCGTTTCATATAAATAGGGTGGCTGTCCTTCTATCATTTCAATAGCCATGATACCTATACTCCAAATATCTACCTTTTTACCATATTTTTTTCGCGTTACTACTTCGGGAGCCATCCAGTAAGGTGTGCCCACCATGGTTTGACGTTTCTCATCGCCTTCGATATTAGCGCAAAATCCAAAATCTGTTACTTTCACCGAACCATCCATACCCAATAGGACGTTATCTGACTTAATATCTCGATGTATTATACCTTTTGAGTGAAGAAAACTAATAGCGTACAACACTTCACGGCAAACGCAAGCAATTTGTCGCTCTTTCATAACCGTCTCAGTGACCACATCAGTTAAAGGACCTCCGTCCATATATTCCATTACAACCCAAAGTTGATCCTCGGGCTCCAATAGATAAGCATCGAGGAAATTGACCAAATTTTTGTGATTGAAATCTTTTAGGACACGAATTTCCGTAAGTATAAGGTCTTTGGAAGACTGATTTTTTAAATCGATCGTTTTCACAGCCACTTGAGTTTCCGTTTGTTTATCGGCCGCGATAAATACGATACCTGATGCTCCTTTGCCCACTTCTTGAGTGGTTTTATAACGTTCTCTCGGATCATCCGGATTGCAAATAGTTCTTAACTCATCATAGATTTCCGCGTCTGTTTTTTGAATTCTCTTATCCTTGGAACGTCTTAATATTGTTTCGTCGCCGTCACCTTCTAACGCCGATTCAGCTGTGCCTGTCGCTGGTTTAATTATAATTGTATCTGTATTTATCGTGGACACTTCGTTAGTAGATATGGCGGTAAGATCGGTAACACCTTTCGATAACTTTTGTGTAATTCCGCGTGGTTTAGGTTTCGTTTGGGGTTTTGGTGGCAAAGACGGTGTTTTCTTGGCAGGCAACGGCGGTGGCAATTCTCCCGTTATATCGATCTGAGGCTTAAGTGTTTCACGTTGAACATCCAAAGTAGACTCAAGTTCTTTAATGACTTCATTTAGTCCCGTTAAACGTATGGCCGTATGTTGTTGATCATTAAAGCTATTATTACTACTGTTCCCACTAGTAGTTGAGCCGCTCTCGGTAGTAGTTGTGCTGTCACCGCTATATCGCTCATCGTCAGATTTTTCAAGATCCTGCGATTTATGCTTATTTTTGTAATTGACATAATTATCAATCTCCTTGGATTCTTCATGTATGGCCTCTTCGGTAATGAAAGGCTTAAAAATAACATCATTCTCCTTCTTTTTTATGGAATAATTATAAAATTTTACAGCCTGATAAGCGGCATCTGGATTTTTATCTTGTTCATCTCTTGTAATTTGAGCATTCATTAAACGCACCCATGGGGCCGGTAATCCCTCTAAATCGCCAGTTTTTTCATTACGTGAGACATGAAAATGTCGTTGAAAATTTGTTGGATTTCCGATCTCAGAGATTTGCTCCTTTTTACGGAACCAACCCTTTAAACTGGTAAAACTGCTCATTGTTGTTGCTGCTGATGATGTTGTTGATGATGATGATGATGATGTTGATGATGATAATGTGGGTTTTAACAGATTAACACTAATAAGAATTTCTAGGCAATGATATGTGGCTCTAATTGGAGGTGAGAAAATACAAATGAAATCTTGTTCCTATTATGATTTTAATATAAGTGAGTCCATATGCAAATGACGTCTTGGCGTTCTGGTTACGTTCCCCTGATGCTCATGTGTCGCGTGAGTCATGCAACTCATACTTTGCTTATAATATATATGTAGCAATACACCATTTCACACATTATTCTCTAAGACGTAGCTAGCAACGATAACGAACACCAACACTATAAACGATATTCTGACAACGTTGACTTTTGAACTCCCTCTTACACTTTGTGCAATCGGCCTACTACAACGCGCTCCTATTTCTCTCTTTTCATTTAATCAAATGCATCAAAATAGGAAATTTTTCTTTTCTTTTTTTTTGCAATTTTTACTTCTCGTTATACTATTTAATATTTTAAATGCAACTTTTTTTGGTTCTTAGAGAAGAACGAATAATATATAACTTTTCCAGTTTCTGGTTTAATTAAATTTATTATTTACTTTGTTTTATTTTCAATTGTTTGCACACACGCACGCATCATATGCTTCTCTTGTCTTCCTCTTTTTCTGTTAATAGTTCATATATATTTTCTCAATTTATAAGGGGATTTAATTTTCTCTGGAATTTGCTTTCCTTTATATTAATTTCATACATACACAAACACATGTACACACACACACACACATTCAAACACTCACAACACGAAAACGTACTCATTCAAAAGGAGTGGCTCTTGCACTTGTCTTACAATATTTATTTTTTATTAGCGTAAAATTATTTTCTTCATTTTTACTTATTTATATTGAATTTAATTGCAACCAAAATATGCTTTGAGGATAAATTTTGCTATAAACTTTTTCAATTTATCACTTGAAATAATTAAGGATAAACTTTTTCAACTCACGAACGAAGACTGCTTATAAGGCAAGTGTTGCCATAACTAATTAGAAATTTTTATTAGTGAGATAGTATTGTCCTACAAAACTTCATGTTAAAGAAATAGTGGCAACACAACGTATTGCATTCTGCTACATGGCAGCACCAACGTATTGCATTCTGTTAAATGGCAACACCAACGTATTGCATTCTGTTAAATGGCAACACCAACGTATTGTATTCTGTTAAATGGCAACACCAACGTATTGTATATTTGTTTTTCAAATCCGGCGACAATTGTTCTTAGGGAGAACTGAGAACATTGAGCTCCGTTCTTATTTAAATATTTTCTCTTCGTATTTATTCTTACACGGCCGCACGTTTCCTTAAACGACTGTAAATATGCTTAAAGCTTTCTTAGTATTGCCCACTTCTTGCTTTGTCAGTTTAACAGAGAAGCATGAACAGATTTATCTTTTAACAGAGAAGCATACTGAGTATAATCCAAGTAAACTGCAAATTTCTCTCTCTTTTAGAGTTGTGTTTTTTTCTTTGAAAAATAAGTGCAAAAGAATAATAATAACATAAACAGCTGTTAAAAAATGAATTATTAAACAAAAAAATTTTAAAAAATTTAAAGTGTGCCCAAAATTATATTTGTGAGTTGTGAAAACAAAAAAATTTTATAAGTACAACTTGTTTTTTTTTAATATAAATAAAATATAGCTACGTTGACCAATGAGTACATTTCCAGCGCAATCATAACTTCCTTCTATGTTTCATGTTCATTGAAGAGGAGGGGAATGACATCTGCGAAGCAGAAGAAAGGATCACCATGAGACGAGGGAGAAAGGCTTTAGGGGAGAAGCTTCTGACGCCCTAGCGCCACTTCGCCGCTGCCGCTGCTGAGAAGGTTATCTATGAGATTTAAGGTAAGGTAAACGAAAAGTGAAAAACGAATTGCTTTAATTGACTAATGAATATGCCAACTTTCGCGTTAGGCGGACGCGTATTAACTTTAAGGAGAGATAAGCAAGAAGTTACGGCTTAACGTGTTTCCCCTGATCGTCTACATGTTGCTGTTGGTTACATCGACGGCGCGGTGGAAATATTCGATTTGTCGAATCCCGAAGACAGTATTTGCTCTTTAGCTTTGCATAAGAGTGCTGTGTCCGGGTTGCGTTATGATGACCAAATCATACGTTTAATAACGGGCAGTTTAGATACCGATCTGGTGGTTACGGACATTTTGGAACGCTCCGCACAACGTTTGCGTCCACTACAAAGTGGAAGGAGATCATTTGAATTCTCCAGCACTCCAGGCCGTCTATGAAAATGATGGTGTTAATGGTGTAGACGAATGTACTTTCAATGAAATGAATTATTTTAACTTTTGCATTTATATTTATTTTTATTGTTTTTTGAATTTGAGATAATCTTTCAAATCGCTAATCGTTCATATCTTTTAATAACAAATTCTACAAAATTGACGAAAGTTAATTGCACAGATGATCTCACTTATTCACTCGCCACGCCCACAGTTATCAAGGTGCTTGTATGCTTGTATGGTAAATATTAAATAAGAAACGAAACAAACAGATAAGAAATATAAATTAAAAAGAAAAGAAAAAGGCGCCTGGATAACGAAAAACGTAATCAAGTATTTGTTATCGAAATTCTTTTGAAAGGGAACAATCGGAAAATGTTTAACTAGAAATTGGAGAAAGTTTAGCGTTTTTCCTCATCAACTTCCTGTTGCACGCGCAATGCTGAAAAACTAGATTTGTAATGAATCCCAAACGCAATTTCTTCCTGACCAGGCTCTTCCTTAACGCAAAAAAAAAAGTTAAATATTAGAATAATAGAAATAATTTATTAAAATAATACAAATTATTATTATTGTTATTATAAATTTAGCCAGAGAATAAATTCTAAGACTAATGTCTAAAGCACATCTAAGGCTTTCGGCTTTTATTTTTATTAATATTATTATTATTGTTATTATAAATTTAGCCAGAGAATAAATTCTAAGACTAATGTCTAAAGCACATCTAAGGCTTTCGGCTTTTATTTTTATTAATATTATTATTATTGTTATTATTATTATTATAAAAACTCTACCGCACTTGAGATTTGAACCCACGGCCATTGAGTTGCTAGCCGAGACTCTTGCCTACTCGGCCACTCAGGCGGATGAATAATAGAAATAATATCATGCCTGTTGTGCGATTTGAAGACGTACTGTAGCTGGGAGGGACCTTCTTACCTGAGTCATCCGACATAAAGCGTAGCGTTCTCAGTTCAGCGACAAACACGCTGGTTGGCCCTTTTGTTCAATAACTTTGCACATTTGTAATGGATAATCTGTAAATATATATTTGCAAATATATGTATATATGTATGTAAATATCTACTTAAGAATATATTAATATGTATAGTTTATATTTTTAATCAAGATTTCTTCATCATTCTTGACGATGTCAAAACATTTAGCGACAAACGCGACAATCATATTAAACATATTGCCTAAAAGGTTCCATGATTATGGGATGAATGTAATTGCATATTATATATATTCAATTGATAATCAATGCAGACATAAGCTTACATATATTTGCGCTGCTAGCCTGCTCTGCAGGCTGGCGTTCGCCTTTGGGTCAAGGCACGTCAGTGTATCTAATTTCATTAAAATATCTTAAAAACAGACAGACAGACAGGCAGGCTTAGATCGATTCAGATAATGATTGTGAATCGATCGGTTGTATGAAACGTGGGCCTATCTTAATCCCTTCTGCGTGTTGCATACGTCCGCACAATCTTAATATATCCTGCACCACAAGTGAGTTAGGATATAAAAATTGTTAAAGGAAATTTAACGCTGGGCCGTATCCCACTACAGTTTTTCCACTTGTTTCCAAATTTCATGGATGTTAATTACAATTTACAAGGTCATATATGGGTATCAATGATTCATAAGTTAATTAAAGCGAGGGAGACTCGGATGGTTCGTAGAGACGCTAGGGATAGCGCTATCGCAACGTCAAAAGTAAATACACTTATATATGTGTGTGCGCGTGTGCGTGTGTGGAATGCGCAACCTCAAACACTTATTCCCATGAAATTGGCCTAGCAGTGAAATGCTTATTTTATCACCATATCAAAGAGCTGAACAGAGACGCCTGCCTACACATTTTTATGCTCGTATTAAAGAGTTTATCGTTATTTTGAAACTTCGAAAGTTATGCTTTCTTAGTTATCCCGATATGTATTTATACGTACACAGATGTATGTTTATTCATACATTTATATATGAATAGAATTTTTTTTTTCCTCATATGGATATATACATAAAAAGAAGTGAACACTCTATATAGTTGATCACATCTCACCCTACATCACCCTACAGTTATTCATGCAAGGACTTTTCAAGGCAATAAATAATGCTGAAGTCGGGAAAGGTCGACTATTAGGCACCATTACGTATTATAGTTATTTTAATGTAAATCCTTAATTTTATGAAAGCCTTTTATATAGTTGGCGGACACTCAAATCCAGTGAATTTAATTTGCTTGTCGAAGCTTTTATTATTTAGCCTTTGTCGCCATAGAAGATTTTGCCTTCATGAGATCTTTTATGTATAGTAAGATCTAAAAACAAATATACTTACTTGGTCCAAAGTCGGTAAGGTTTAATTTTCATGTCAAATTATTGTTATGAACGAATTTTCATCAAGAAGTTAATCCTTTTCATCATATAACGATTCAGTTTCCATAGGCATGGTTGTATGCCAGGCGCCCAAAAAATTGCCCCCCTTTCTGTTTAAAGTTTTCATCTTTGTGCCGAAATTACAATATTTTTTCTTAACAAGACTTGAAATGATGAAAATAAAGCGTTGTATGAGAAATGGTCGCAAAAGATCATTCGGATCCGAATCATTTTCTTGGGCCGAATACTCGAATTCTCTGTCCCTCTCTCTGTCCCTCTCGAATATTTCGCCGCAAATATGGCGACCTATAGGTGGAATACAAAAATACAAGGCGGACAGAGGGACAGGCAATCAGAAGCTGATTCTGAATTTATCAATATGACAAAAGGCGAATCTATCTCAAATAAACTTAACACACCCTTACACCACAAGTAGCTTAGAGTAAAATGAAGATCACTTAATAACGCAGAAATGCGTAAAAAAGACATGATTAACTACAACATATGCTCATTACGAGGCAAAAGATCAAGTACATGTGGTGTGAGGATCTTCGTGAAGCCCGAAAAAGACTGCTATTCGTTTACGATAATGATGATAATAATCAATTAACTCAAAAATATTGTCAACATCTGGATATGTTTTCAAATTTTTGAAATTCTCCACCGCTGCCAAGCGAGAAGTAAATTTCAAATGATCAGTCGATTTTAAAATCTTGTTAAGTTCACAACGAAATGTATTGAGTTTTGAAATACATAAAAAAAAAGAACAAAGATGATGGTATGGACTTAAGAAGAAATAGCCCCCCTTTAAGGATGTTACGATAAATTATCATTTCTCGTTCACTTTTAGTTATCCGGACTATTTATGCTAATCATAATTGAAGGATTTCATCGATCGTTATATAGCAACGGTAATCGAGTTGAATCTAAGGATTTGAACGATAAACTTGAAAACTTGAATCAATTGCTTAACAAATTGCATTTGTCAGTGCGAAAACTTGATGAGAATTCCCAACGTTGGCCTATTTGGCAGCATCATGTCGAGTCATGGAACGACGGTCTACGCGTTATCGAAAATAAATTAGATTTATTAAAACGTCTGGAAGATGAACAACAATCGCAATTGCAAAAAATCGAAATCATTATAATCGCTGGAATCGATAGAAAGTCGCAAGCTAATCCGCAAACGGATGCTTTGCATCGTTCATTGCTAAGCGATATAAAAAATCTCTTCAATAGGGAATGCAAGGAAAGGAATCAATTATCTCATAAATTAAATAATATAATGCTTCATCTGCAAACAGTCGATCGCGACGATGAAGTCATAAAATTAAATACAAAAAAAAAAAACCTAAATAGAGTCGACAAAGTGATGCTGCCATCATCATCATCATCATCATCATCATCAACTGGAGGAGTTGATTGTAATAATCAAAGCATTTTGAATTTTCAAAAATTAAAACAATTGCACTCCTTAGCTAAACGAAATTCGAAAAGCTTGGACAATATAATGCACAGTTTGGCTGATAATGTTCATCGTCAAGAGGAAATCTTATCAGTATTGCATCGCAGTAACAATTGTTGTTACGCTATAACCAATGAATTGACAACATTTACCGAAAGTTCCGATGTTTTATTAAAGCGTATCGAGAAACTTTTGCATAACGTCGACGATAAATTCCACAGCTTCGATGATGACGAAACAAAAAATGATGAAAACAGTAAAGAAGGAGAAGACGAACAAGATGAAGAAGAATTCTTAAGTGCAGAAGCTTCAACTGACAGTGGCAGTGGCGAAGAGAAGTATTATAAAAGAACAACCGATTTGGAAGATATTGGTAATTACCGCTACTCGCTTCTCTACTTATACCCTACACAGGGTGTATTAAGCTTGTGCGGAAGAAGAAGCGCTCAAGATAGACCCACCTTTTAGTACAACGATCGATTCAGAATCATAATCTGACTTGATTTATGCTTGTCTGTTCCTCTGTCCTTCTTATGTCTGCCCATTTTAATTTGTGTTCAGGCTACAGGTCGCAATTTTTGAGATATTTTGAAGAAATATTTGGTACAGATGGATGGTTTGGCTTTGATCCATGGACTTTGGTACTTTTTTGACCACTCCTCATATAACGCCCTGTTCTCAAAAGTTACTTTATGCAAAAAGTCTCGTAATTATCGAAATTTCTCGGCAAAAGTCGTTCAGTAAGAATACCACAACATTTTAAATTGGTATGAAAACTTCGGATTGACTAGGGACTGTTTTTTGAACCACCTTTCGTATGAAAATTGAATCTTTATATAGTAAAAAGTTGGAATTTCCTATACTTCACGATAAAATAGTAAATTGACTTATCGACTTTATATCACACAAGCGTATTTTTTTGGATACCATCGCATACAAGGATTCTTGGAAAGTGTTAGCCCTTAATTTGAATCAAATCGGTCTACTTCTTAGATCCCACTTCGTATAAGATTTCTCATGAATAGTAAACGCAAATAGCAATTTAGCTTAACAATTAAGAAGTAGGGAATTTGGATCAGATAGATCTACCTACGAAATATAGGGGCTATCGCGACAGGCGAGCCCTTATTTGAAGAGAAATTCTAATTTCTAGTGTTTTTTATGACGGAAACAGAACAATAATAAAATTTTTACGAGGTAAACTGTAAAATTGCAAAATTTTGATCTCTTCAAGGCAAGTCAGTGTATCAAATTTCGTTAAAATATCTCCAAAATTGCGATCTATAGGTTGAACAATAAGAAGAAACCAAAAAGAACAGACAGACAGACAAGCAAGTTAAGTAAAATTGAATTGCTCGATATACTAAAAGACAGTCGTATCTCAAGCTCTTGTGCTTGTCGTGTACATCCTCACGAATTTAATATACCACACGCAGTGTAGAGCGTAAAAATCTTGGTCTCCTTCCGATTTTAACGGAACGAATTTGTTAGCATTTGTTTGCATTTCTACTTCTACCTTCTTTTGGCTCGTTTTGTGTTTTAGAATTTCTGCGCCCACTTTTAAAAGATTGTCATGACTTACTTGAGGAGATGAATAGCTCAGGTGAACCTTTATTTATAGATGGCATTTACAAATTTGCTTCGCTAGAGTTGAACGAAGCGAAAAGAGATTTTAACGAACGTTATTGCATCTATCCTTATGAAAATCGAACGGGCTGGCCATGGACGTTAATACAACATCGTGGCCCCTATGAAAAACAAGAAAACTTCAATCGTTCTTGGTCCGATTATCGCAATGGCTTCGGCTCGTTAGCCAGAGATTTTTGGTTTGGAAACGAATTCATACATCGTCTCGTCTATGAGAACGATTATGAGTTACGCATTGAATTGGAAGATTTCAATGGCACACAGACGTGGGCCGAGTATGGTGTATTTCGTGTTGATTCTGAAAAATATAATTACAATTTATTAATTGGTGATTATCGTGGCATCGCGCCAGATGCAATGAGATATCATAATGAAATGGATTTTAGTACATACGATCGGCGTAATGATAATACCAAGATAGATGCTTGTTGCCCTTGCGCTTTAAGTTACGCCAGCGGCTGGTGGTTCGATAGGTAAACTCATTCTAGACTTGAATTGTTTCAACATATGGTTCGATATCATTTTCTTTATCATTTCTAGTTGTGCCGAAACTAATCTAAATGGAATTTATCATCGTACACCACTACATCATAATTATATAGGAGTCATATGGGAATCGTGGCTGGGTGATTACTCTTTACGTGAAACACGAATGATGATACGTCCCAGGCAAATTAATGCCGATTATAAAGAGGATCCTTAGATACTTGTATTATTATTATTATTATTGATATTAAAAAAATAAATTAAAAGAAACAAGTAACAAGCAAAAAAATTAAATTCGGCCGGGAGCGAATCTTTTATACCCGTCACCGTTTACCCCCAAAAAGAGACGAAAAAAGTAAAAGAATAAAATTCTCATGCTCTATAATATGGCACGGGCGCAGTTGAAAATAAAAGCTTTTGTCGTACAGGCGTGTGGGCGTTGTAGGCGTGTCCTTTGAGAAGTTTAGGTCAATTCCAAATTCTTTTTCATTCTCGCTAACGAGGGAACGTTTATCACAAACACTACAAAGTTATGCAAACAGACAGGTGGGCAGACAAACAAGCGGACATGTTTGGGTGCATTCCAAATTTTAAGCTGACCCAGAATTTTTATACTTTATGGGGTTTTTGAAGCTTGCTTCTGCTTGTTGTAGATGTATTGAAAAACAATTAAATTTTGATAGACTACGCATATTGGGTAGTCGGGGTCAATTTTTTCCATTTGTGTGCACAAATGCTACAGCATCGTCCATAGAATATGCGTTCAAACTTTTATACTTTTATTTGCTATAGTTTATGAGTAAGAAGCAAAAAACAATTTTTCATTCCCTTTGAAAAACAGCTTTTCTCAGTTCACGTGGTGCTGTGGGCGGCGGTTCTTCGACCGATTTTACCCATTTTCAACGTGCAAGATCTCCTCATGTTCCTCCAAATTCCAAATCGATAGCTTCATTTTTGCGGCCAGGCTGTTTTTGCGACTGTTTACAACAGGCGGACAGATGGACATACTTAAATCGATTTAGAATTTGATGCAGATTCAATGATGGAAAGGGGCCATTGCGAACTCCTGGCTGTCTTGTGGGTCATGTGGGCCATGTCCATATATTTTTGTGTTCAGCCCACAGGTCTCCATTTTGCAGATATTTTAATGAAATTTTGCACACTGACAAACTCTGACCCAAAAACGAGCTCTACTGAACATGGCTCTAATCGGATTGTTGTAAGAAAAAATAATTTTCAATATGCCTTGATGAAGATTCGTTCATAACAATAATCTGATATAAAAATTAACTTTGCCGGCTTTGGACCAGGATAGTCTATTTTCCGTAACCTCAACCCATATAAGGATTCGAATAAATACTAAGCCTTTATAAGCCAAAAAGGTCTGATTTTTAAAATTTTGTGATGGAAATTTATCCTTAGTACATCAATCATATGGAATTTGGATCACGGGGGGTTTTTTATACACCACTGAATGTAAACCCTTTTATGGCAACAAAGACTAATTTGTGATTGAAAGATAGTAATATCTTGGACAAAATTTAGACCAAGATAGTGGTAGCTAGGACTTTCCTGGTGTATTATTAATTATGCGGAGAGGAAGTTGGTTAGCTAAAGATCGACCGACCTTGCCCGGCTCTAGCATTTTTACTTGTCACTTATAATTTAAACTTTGTTTTAAATTTAAGAATCTAAGCAAACTTACCACTTATCATGGGGGTTCGATCTTTACGCCTTACGGGGAGTTGAGAAGTTTCATTGCGTTTTATATTTTTATAGTAGGGATATAAAAATTATAATACCAATAGTATTAATAATAATTATGAAGAGGAGAACAGACATTAAGAATATAAATTCATAATTTATTTTTAAATATAATTCTTTACATACATATATTTTTTATACATTCTATGTGTGTTTTCATTATTAATTAATTTCTTTTTTAATTTTAATTTTTAATTTTTAATTTTTTTTTTTTTTTTTTTTGTTATTTCTTTTTCTTTAATGCAATTATAAACTGCACACTCATTACGCATGTAATAATGTTTGCCAAGAAAAGAGAAACACAAAAAAAGAAAAAAATAATACGAATTATATTATATAATAATAATAATAATAAACTAAAATATTATTTACTCTCTTTATTATACAGAACTATTGTTAAACTATTTTATATCGTTTACATAAGCTAGAAATAGGACAAATTTTATTTCCTTTTTTTTTTGTTTTTTCGTTTTTTTCTTTCTTTTCTTCTCTATTGCGACAACAACAGAAGATGGAAGCTAAAGATAATAAAAATGTTAAATAAAATGAAATTTATTCGTGAAAAGCAAACACATACTTCAAACTAAGAAAATTAATTTTTAATTTAATTAATTTAAAGCTGATATCTGAGAGCATGCGTGCAAAGCATGTCGAATTTTAGTATTAAAAACCATTTTTAACTATTTAAAAAAAAAAAAAAAATGAAAAAAAAAATGATATTTTGCATTACATTTTTACAAACATCTGGCATTTGATTTGCTTTTTTTGCTTTTTTCTTTTTCCCCCCTTTGCTGAAGTCGACAGACTTTACAAACGTTACTGGCTAAAAGTTAAAATCTAACCTAAACCGAGAGAGAAAAAAAAAAGAGGAAATCAACTAATTTTTGCTATGTTTTTTTTTAATAAATATTTACAAAAAAAAAAAATTTTTAAAAATTTTTTAATATATTTTCCCTCATTCCATTGAACATCCAATAATAATAAATGATAATTAGTTGATTTCCTTCTTTCTGTTTTCTTGAACAACGCAAATGCTAAGTGATAATATAAAAAGTAATGATTTTGTTGACTTTGCTTGAGCTTTAACAACTCTCCCTCAGGGTATGATTAGGAGGAAGATTTTAACAAACAATCATAAATTCCCCGCCTCTCCCTCCCTGTGTGTCTCAACAATTTTACATATTTACGGTTTTTTACGTATACGTTCCCCAGATTCACCGCACCACTCTGGGTCGTTTGGATCGTCATCCTGAAATGGATCTGTATCGGTGCTTTCACCATCACTATCATTGCCACGTCCTTGACGTTTTTTACGACCGACATAGGCTCCATATTCGTCGTCGTAGTAATCGTTATCATTATGATTGTTAAAACTTCTACCGGCGAACCCCAAATCATCGTTGGGTGCTAAATGATGCCTCGGATAATCGTCATCATCAATATTTTCATTATAAATCGAGGCCATAAAATCACCATTTTCGTTGGTCATGGCGGCATCATCAGCCGGTATAGGTCTCGTAATTTTAGTATTGATTTTACCCCCGCGACCATTATTTTTATCGCCTCCTCCACTTACGGTCGATGAGCGTGACCCACGTTTCACGTGATTGTTACGCGGATATTTTAAAACAGGCGCAGTTGACAGATAATAATCATCTGATTGTTTATTTTCCAACGGTTGATCGTAAGTCATGGCACGCAATAGGTCATCATATAGTTCATCGCTTAATGGAAACGTCATTGGTTCATAAGGTGGTGCAATCTGGAAGCATATTTTAAAAAATTGCCTTAGAAGACTGCCTAAAAGTATGCTATGTTTCTTGCTTATAACTTTCTTCGACTGTAAGAACAAAAATTGATTTAAACGATGCGATGCGAGTTCACGATAAATGAAATGAAAAACAAGTAAGTAAGTTATAGTCGGCGAGAGTCGAGTCTCGGATACCCATCACTATGCACTTCGCGTTCTACTCTCCAGTCTCACTGCTGGTATTATTAAAAAAAAATTTAATCCACCAGATCACAGATTTTAAAAGTAACACATTTTTAGGCAGATGATATATCTTCATTTGCGAAGTGTACAAAACAACATTTCAACATTTTGCCTTGTTTGCTTGCTTGTATGGTAAATAAGCATAAACCTCGAAAAAATGAAAAAAATTAAATTTAATCACTTGTAACTTTGTGTGGGCGTAGCGTATGTTTTCCACTTTTGCACGTAAGGAGTGGAGTGTTTCAAATTTCAGTCTTCTAACTTTTATAATTTCCAAGTAACGAGCAAAAATCCACATATTTTTGTTAAGAAAGACGGAGTTGCGTTCAGTTTACGCTTCACTGCGGGCTTCTGCTCTGACCAATTTGGCCCATTTCCAATAACAACTTGTATGCAGAAACTCCCAATATTTCTACCAAATTTGAAGTCAATATCTTCATGTTTGCGATCAGAAGAGGGCCAACAGCAAATACCATACAGATATACAGACGGACAGATATGGTTAAATCACTTCCGAGGGTCTCCAAAGCTTCCTTTTGGGTGGTACATACATTATGAAAAACAAAAATGACCATTCCCCTCCCCCCCCCTTCTTACAATGGTGGATATAAAAATATCAGGAAAAAGGTATACTGAGTTTATAAAGGTAGCATTAAGAGTTGTTAAGAGGGGTAAGCAACGGATACAAGAAAATTTTGTAATTTCAAAAAAGTTCACAACAAAGCTTAAGACAAGTTTAAGTCTCGCAGCCTGGATTAAGCAAGCTTTCCGAATTAAGGAAATTAATTTATCTAAAGAATTTTTTTTCTCTCTATTACTATATTTACTCACTTCTTTAAAGTCAGGTGTTGCACTGCGACGCTCGAATTCACGGTCACGTTTGGTAGAAGTTGTACGCCTTCTTTCGCATCGCTTATTATATTCCGAGTTAATACCTAAGAATGAAGCTACACATAAACGAAGAAAAGAAAAACATTTTTTTTTATCTTCCATTTCAATTTGTACAATGAATACGCTTACTTGAAGTATCCCCAGCTTCGGAGGTTGCATCCAAGGTATTAAACAGTGAGTTAGATGTCAAGGGAGATGGAATACTCTGCAAATGTTAAATTGTCTTTTAATGCACACAATTTTGACCATCATCACATACCTCTTGATCTCCGCAACCGACACTGGAATTCTGAGGTGCTGGAGAACTTGGATCAGGTGTATTAGCACCGCTCGACTCTGCTCGACTATCAATACGACGATTTGCCCTAGATCGGGTACTCCAAGGAAATTTTAAGTAGGTCTGAAATTTGCGACGTTCCTCAGTTAGTGCCCTTTCATGCCTCAAAATCATTGCCTCGTCGGAAATATCCTCTTCAAGTGCAAAAGCGTCATCGTCATATTGATCGTTTTCGCCATTTATGTCTACAACCCTGACCTGATGAGTGTTGATCTTTCCTGCGCTTGATAAAATAATACATTTTTCCTTAGTATTGTTATGATCATTATCATTATTATCATCGTCATGATTAACATCATCATCATCATCTATTTTAATTTTTTTTGGCTCTGGCTCTTTTGTGACATCAAAATAGTTTTTATCCTCACGATTTCCACTGCACGATTCCGCCTGCATTATTATTGCTTTCTCGTTTACATTATTTTCTTTGCTCTTTTCGTTAATGATGGCATTATTGATTTTAACGACATCGCAAATCTCGTCAATTTTAGACTTGTTTTGTTCATTACCATTACCATCAGCATCATCGTCATTCATGGCCATTTCTGATACTTTAGATTGATCACAACTCGATAATCCATTCATGGCTATCATCAATTGACTCTGTTCAATTTCGGTTTCTAATTTATTACAAATATCAAGTTGATCTTGTTCGCTAACGTTATCATTTTCAATAACGCGCCACCTTTAATGAAGAAGAAAAATTGTTTTTATTTTCAATTTGATAAAGAGAATTAATAAAAAAAAGAAAAGTGATTTACTTTGGCGTTGGAATTTCCTTATAGGGTAGTATTTCAACTCGGGTTGAGGCAGCCACGCTGTACGGTATCACAATGTTATCGATATCATACGAAGAACGATTCTTCCTATCAAGCGTTCTAAATCATTTATAGAATATGTTGATAAAAATATTTCTTAATTAATTTTACTTTAAACAATATGCAATAATGAAAAATACAAAAAAAAAAAAAAAAAATGGAGAGTGTGAGAGTTTGCCGAGTTTTGCTCAAAGTACGTCAATGTACGAAACTTCATCAAAATATTTCAAAAATATACGACCAGCAGCTTGGACACACGAATATATGGACACACATCGGACGGATGGACAAGCTTAGATCGATTCAGAATCATTTTCTCGGTATAATATATAATAGATCTATCCCCCTATCTATCCCTCGTAGCCCTTGGGAGTGTTACATAGGCCCGCATAAATTTAATAAACTCTCTTTGTATAACCGATGCAGTGCAGTGATTTAATAAAAGATTTAAATATATTTGGGTAGAATAAATAAAAAATATATATACATATGTATATATATATTAATTAATTAGCTAAATGATGACATTAAAGAATACTGTACAGTACCTTTCGTATTTAGGATAATTACCAACGCCATATGTTGGTGACGAGGTTCGGCTACGAGTTGAAATATCTACCCAACTGTCGTTAATGGGCGTGCTATGTAGAAGCGTATCGGCAATTACGTTATTGCTGTTGTAGTTGTTGTAGTGATTGTTATGTTGACTGGTTGAGTAAGTATGCTGCTGCATTTGATGAGGGATCTGTGATATTGTTGCCGTTGAGTGTTTTCGATATTTATTGTTCTTGCTATTGTTGCTGCTGCTGCTGCAGCTGCTGTTTAGGGGTTGGGAGATCAATGATGAAAGTGCTTGGTTGGGTTTGTATGCATCGTAGCTTTGATGGAGATAATCGCTCGGCTGAGATGCATAGCTGTTGCTGCCGTTGTTTATCAATGCCGAACTGTGCTGATTGTTGTTGTTCAGGGACGGGGACGTTAAAGGCTCCTTCATTCGATTTGTGTTGCTCATCTGATGGCAGTATGATTTCTTCAAGAATCTTGACGTCACCTCTGCGCATTCCCCGGGCATTTCAAAGGGCGGCATTAAAAACAAAAATGTGCATTTTAAATTGTTTTTTTTTTTTTATTGATGGAAAGTGTTTCATATAAGTTGTGAGTTGAATGGAGTGATGTAACACGGGAGATGTTATTAATGTCGAGTAATCATGTCGGTGTAGTAGGATACGCGTAAAAAAGATGGAAAATAACAATCGATTAAACGAAGGAACGAACGAACGAACGAACCGATGTGTATCGAAAGCGAGAGAGAGGAAGAAAAAAATGGAAAGAAAAAAGATGCAAAATTGTTTTTGTTTTATGTTAATATCAATTATCGAATTTTTTATGTTTACAATAATTTACTGTTGGCCACAAGTGGCGTTGTAGACGTAGAACTAGTAGACAAAGTTGCAGTACCATTTCCCGTATCAATTGAAGATGCTGCTGCTGCTGCTGATGATGATGATGATTTTGATGGCCCCATTGGTGTCCTGGCCAAAGCGGCTGCTGCCGCTTTCTCTTCATTAAGGCGATCCTTCTTTTTGACATATTTCCGTTTAGGAATTGCTTCTTTTCCATGCTTTCTTGATAAATGATAACCTGCAGCTGCGGCAGCTTCCCGTTCAGCTTTCCACACAGATTTTGCAATACTCTTCGCTTGGCAACGCATAACCCGATGTTGCCATTCGGGCAAACGGGCTATAGCCTCAAAGTGTAAGGCATTGTTAACATCTACACGCAAAAACATAATAATGCTATATGTTAATCGAATGCCGATGTATAAGCAATTTAGCAATGATTTCATACCTTCACGAAAGCTCAAGACCGGATGATAACCAGGATCCAACAAGGCTATACGATCTGACATCATCATTGTATCAGGAGGATCACGAGGCGCTGTTGGATCTGCACGTCCAGTGCACAAAGCACAAGGATGCAACGGCCATTGGCACCCACATTTAATGGTACTACAAGAAAACAGATTATTTCAAAATTGAACACAATGTAATAAATGGAAGTGCGTATATACAGAAAGAAAATTTACCTCGGTCGCGCGGCCTTTTTCGAAATTGTGTGTATATTTGTAGTTTGTATTAATTTACGTTTACGAAACAGTTTTGCTTCATAACCACGCGTCCGACAAGAACCTGGCAATTCGACTTTGTTATCGTGTTCTGGTTGAGTTGGATAAGGATCCGTTCTCAGACCATTTTCAGGTAAACCACATGTTACCGGGCCCTTCGTTCGTGCAATCTCCTGATACAGTTCACTATGCTGGCGTATCTTAATTTCTAAATCGGCAATTTGTGAAAGTAGCCACGACCAGCGGGATGCAATAGCAGCACGATCGCGTGAATAACGCCAGGCGGCGCGTTTTGTTCTATAAAAAATTAAAAATTTTCGCAATTCATATTATATAACGTGTACGGAAATCTATAATACTTACATAGGCAGGGTCTGTTGATGCTGATTGTGGTACGTGACCATCTCATCAGCAGACTCACCACCAGAACTTGATTCAGTGGCGTCTGAATCAATGGCCCTTTGCACCTCGCTCATTTCTGTTTGTAGTAGTCCCGCTACTTGTGTCAACTCATCCGCCACTTCTTCGTCCAGTGTGGGTACTACTACGTCTTCCGGTTTGCCATCAGCCATTGCTGAAGTCGAGGACATAGATGAACTCGCCGCTGCTGCAAGGGCTGCTTGTGCTTCCAATAAGGCTTTTTTAGTTTTCTTATGATGGAGAGCTAAATTAGCAAAACTTGTACTCGGTACGGTGCACAATTGTTGCGTGTTTGCCGCTGTCTCCAGTTTGCGTAAAAATGAGCAGATCTGCGTCGCCGGTACTAAATTGGAGAGCTCTTCTTTCCAAAGAGTAGCTGGCGGACGAGCCGCTATGACTTTCCACTGATGTTTGTTACTTTCATGAGGGGACAGTGCATTTAAACTAGCTCCGCCGGTTTCATTGATGTTTACACCTCCGATAAATTTCCCCGCCTGACGTGCACTCCATTCAAATAAGCCAGCAATTTCTTCGCTTGCATGCTTGCAAATATAACGAGCCTGAAGCTTACGCATACGCCTCAACATAAACTCAACTTTGCGTTGCATTTGTTGCTGTCGCTTTTCAATTTCTGCTTGGCCCTCTTGCAATTCTGCGGGTTTCAACGGTTGTATGGAAGGAGTACTTGCGGTGATATTTGCTACATGACCAACAGTACCCCCTCCACTACCTCCCATATCAGCTTCGTTGATTTTAAGTGAAGTATAAACTTCATTGAACAGCACATTTAAGTCGCACATGTTTAGATCCGAAGTGCCGCCACCCTCGATTCCCTTTAACACTTTAAAGACTTCTTCGATATCTTGGTCCTCAAGTTCCCCTCCTTCTGCATCCTTCATAAAACCCTGCGGTATATTGCCACTGCCCAGAGTATTTAGTGAAGACGTAGTGCTTTGTGGTGTATAATTGTTCTGCTGTTGTTGCATCTGTTGATTTTGCGATAATGGAGACGCAGGCGTTGGTGGCGTTTGCTGCAGTTGTTGTTGTAATTGTAAAACATCTTCTTGAAGTACTTTCTCATCCTTGAGCGGTGTATGCGGCGGTGTACTTGCAACTGCATTTCCATCATTTTTATCACTGGAATTACTGGTATCCACTTCTTGATTTGGCGGTGGAGAATCTATAGCAGTACCGTCTAGTTGACTAAGACGCTCTAAGGGAGAAAAAGTTTTAGAGTACCATAATTTAAAGGCTTAGTAATTAAAAGCAATTACCTTCTAAATTATCTTCTACTTCTGAGGCCGTCATTGTTGAATCAGTGTTGACCGGTGGTAGTTCTTGTACTGCGATAATTTCTGATTTTGAGGTATCCGGTTTCTTTGGCTCTGTTTCTGAGACTGTTGCTGAAACCATAGCAACCAATTGATTAGATAACGCCTCATAGCCTTCCTCCATCTGATCCTCCCTAAAATTTTTAACGGTTTCTTCAAGAATTGTTTGGGTTTCGCTACTATCTTCACTCTCGCTTTTAATAACATCGTTGTCATCGTCATTATTGCTTTGTGACGTTTGACTTTCTTCCACTTCTTCTATATCTGATGTTGGACGATCCTGTTGTATTTTCGGCTCTAAAGTTTCATTAGACTGCGCAGCCTCCATGTGCGCAGCAATTTGTTGGTTAGTTTCGATTACAGCCAAATTCGTAATAGTGGCTTTTAAAACAACAATATCGTTATCGTCCGTTTGCACCGGTGATATTGGCGTCCCAGTAGCAGATTTAACTAAATTAACGTCTTTCAATTGCTGACGTAAACAAATTTCTGCCGTTATAGCTTCGTTTGTCAAATCAGCCAACAGTTGTGCCGTCGAATTGTCCTGGCAATCGATGGATTTCTCTGCAGACGTCTTTGACTCTGATATAGTATCGTTAATATTACTATTATTGTTGTTCTTGTTACCTTTATTTTTGTTGCTATTATTGTTGGGATTCAACAGGGCCGCACTTAAGCCCATTTGCTCATTATTTTTTACAACAGCAGGAAATTTATTTATTTTTATTTTATTATTGTTATTGTTATTGTTGCTTATCACTCTTGACGAATGACACGGTTGTTGCGCGTCTCTAGAACGCGTAAGGCGTTTTGAAGAGCTGGGAAATTGCACTAAAGTACCTGCGCGTGTGCGTTTCTCACGTGTGTTTGTTGTAGACTTAACTACGTTAAAATTGTTATTAGTTTTATTTGTAAGGGGTTCGGGTTTTTTACTAGACCGTGTCGTTGGAGTGGCTCTTGCCGTTACCGCTGAGCTGGTTAGCTTTTCTTTTGGACTCAATGGCTCAGTGAGAGCTGGCGCCATATTGTCAAAAACTGCTGCATTTGGCTTAAAATTCACTGCCTCGGAAAGGCGTCGCTGCTCCAGACAAGGTAGACGAGCGTTTAATCAGCACATTTATGCGAATACTGGAGCAAATGGAACCTGAAAGATTTATTTATATTTACATAGTTATACACATGCAACTGCAAAAAAAAAAAGAAAAAAAAACTAAATATCTTAACGAGGTCGTCGAATCAAGGAAAGACTGCCCACAGTACCCAAAGCCTTAAGCATCAAATTCCATCAAATTAGTTTGCATTATATTGAGCTAATTTTCTCTTTCTTTCTTTGAAGCAAAATCAGGCAAACGTATGCGTTGTCCAATTTTTACCATATTTCAAAAATTTTTTCTGCTCTTTAGAAACATTACAAAATAATAGAAAAGTTTATTCGAAAAACTGACTTCATAATACACTAAGCAAAGAAACCTTCCTGGGAACCCATCGCTTTTTCTGATGAAATTGGCAGTTTCGTTGCGAAACTTTACTGTGCTTGAATATTTAAACAATGCCGTCATTTAACTACATATAGTTGGATAATTTATTTTAAAATTACATTAAGCAATTATTTAAACAATTCCTTATCAGTGGAAAAAAACATAAAATACAAATAAAACAAAACTTTTTTTTTGTTTGCCGACAGTACACACAAAACAAAGCTACTACCAACTAAAGCACCGCTGCTCTCTAAAAATAAAATTTAGCAAACTCTGTCGCGCACACATTAAATTAATAAAATTTTTGTTTTTTAATTATACGTACCACTTTTGATAATATTATTTCTTTTCATAAGTAGGGAACAGCAAAACTTAGGTTCACAAAACAAAAAAAATTTTTTTTGGTAAAAACTTATGCCTCGTCATTCACAGTAACGAATAAAGCAGGAGCACAACGTTGTATGTGACGAGTAGCAAATGCAAATATGTGTGTTCGTTCGTTGTTATACCTTTTGTATTAAATAATAAGGGGGAACAAACATATATATATATATATATATATATATATATAAATATATAAACATATAGATATATATATATATATATATATATAGGTATATAACTTTCTATAGGCGCAAAAAAACTCCTTTTTTAACGTTCATAATTTCATCACCATTCATTATTAATCGGTTAAGTTAAGAATGCTAATACATTAGACAGCTTTTTAAAAAAGTTTTCAATTTAAAATGAATTCACTCATTTCGAATCACTACCATTTTGAAGAATTTAAAAAAATTTATATAATTTTTCTTAATTCTATTTGGAATTTTACTTGAAGCACACTCGCGCGCTCTGCTCTATACCTATTTTTTTCGATGTCTTTTACAGCAACTACAAAATATATTGACTGCTTCCTCTTCCTCTTAAGTAATTATACCGTGTCTAAAGATTTAAGCACTGTTTGTTGCAACATATAATGTCTTCATTAAAATTAAAGAATTACTCTTTTAAAAAATTTATCCCGTTTACTACCTACTCATTTATAGGAAACGTAAAACACATGCAAATTAGTACATTTTTTTAAATTCATTTTTAGGTATGGCTGCCGTTTTTTGCCTTAATTTTCTTTTTGTCTTCTTCACACCACTCACTATATAAGCACGACTGGCGAAGAACGAGTATGCACGACCGTAAAATATGGGCGAAAACGTTTTCCCAACGTGAATATATTTTTTTTCCGATTGCCCTTCTATTGCTTTGTGCATTTATTGTTCACAATTGTTAAACTTTTTCCACACTATTCTTCAATATGTGATATATTTTATTAATATATTGAAGATGCAAAATTATTACGATTGTATATACTTTTAAAATTATTTTTTTCCATCACAATTAATATTTTCTGCGCCTTGGCCGAAAGAAAAATACGACTGTACTGCGTATACTCGTTTACAGCGATTACACACAGTTAGTTATTGTCAGTAAAGAGTGATTGCTAAGACAGAGTTGGCTTTATATAATCCAAAAATAATGTAACAAGAGCACAACAACGCAACACAAAAAAAAAATAATATTAATTACATTAATATCGAAAGCTTTTATTGAATATTGCCTTTTAACATTAACAAATAAAGAATTCACGTACATGAAGTGAAGAAGAAGAAAATTATTCATGGCTTCATAGTTTGGTTGATATAGAGTTGCCTTCATTTCTGTTAAAGAGCAATGAATTCTGTTACAGAGCAATTAATTCTGTTAAGAGCAATGAATTCTGTTAAAGTGGACTTGTTTTCTGTATAAAGTACAAATATTTATTTATTGTTGTCATTGACAAGACTATACAAGAAAATAAATAATAGAAGATGAGAGAAAAACAAGACGCCTAAGAATCAAATTGAGAGTTTCCTCAGCGGAACAGTTGTTAAATGGCAATAGCGATATTAAGACTCTAGAATTTAAATTAATTCTTCTTATTAAAATCCTTTGCATTGGTAAGAAACATATCTTTTTCGCTAAACAAAACTATTTTTTTTCCATTCTTTTGAACGATTGATATTCACAAAAACAGATATGTTATTAAAAGTTATATTTATGTTAAAACCGGTCGTAAAATACAAAGAAAAAATGATTGAAGTTATTACCAAATTCATTTATTGAGAATTGCATGAAAACATTATTATTAAGAATTTATTTATTACTTTATTTTGTCCGTTTAGCTTCAGGGTTGCATCGACTAAAAATATCTTTTACACTCTAGCTAAATACGACGAAGAATAGCACAAGTGGAAATTCAACGAAACTTTACTTTCTGGAGTAAGAAGTCAGGCATTTACGAGTAACGAATGTTGCAACGTAATAAATAAAGCAAAGTGATAGTGTAATTATCATCTTTCAATTAAAATTCGCTAAATATTTCGCAATATTTTACCACAAGTTTCATCATTTGTAAGTGTTAAGCATTTTGTATATCTATTGAAAAAACTTGTTAACAAATTTTTAATTACAAGCTGCTGCATAAGTAATTTAGATTTTAATTTAGATTTTAATAAATAATGCTCCTATTTTCTTTGAAATTAATCTTTTCTTGTTTAACTTATTACACTTCTATTATCAAATAAAATCAAATTTATAATTTTAAATGTTTCACAAATTTCTTCTTCTAGTTTTAACCTTTTTAATAGTTTTTTTTCGCAATTATTCACTTCTTACAACTTCTAATTGAACTAAAAATACCCTAAGACCCATGATTAATGATGACTAGTTGGTGGAAATGATGCATTCTACTTGCAAATTGGCTTATGAAATGCCATTTTGAATAATGAAACCATTATCCATTAGTGATACGAAAAGGCGCTTTGGTTGCCATGTACGCTTTGCCGACACAAGGTGAACTTTTAAAACGAATTTGCTGCAAAGTGGCAAGAGCCATTGAAGCCTTACCGGAAATGTTGAAAAACATTAAATTAGTTTGCTTACGATCGCACTGAGGCATTATATACTTTGTGTGATATTCATTATTTACCTTAATTTGCTGTACCTGCATTAAATTATTATGAAAGTTTTGTGATGCTTGTTACTTACTGTACCCGCCAGAGAGAGTATCTTTAGGGACTTTAGAAATCTGGAACGGACATTTGCATGACTGTCGGTATGTCTGTATACTGTGAAATCATGATTTCGACATCAGAAATCTGTTCTTAAATCTTGCGTAATTTAGTTTTAATATCCCTAATAAATGAAAGTATCGAGGGATCTTATTCCATAAAGGCTACAATCGTATGGCGGTAGCAAGTCAACGGTATTGGGAGTATTGTTGAGAAACAGCGAAATAACTACTTGGAACAATTAAACGACAATTAAAATATCATTAACTAAATGTAGCTAAAATTGTTAGGATGCCTGACAGATATTTAAAAATTGGTATTCAAAATGTTGCGACATTCGGAAGTAGATGGCGTCACTAAAAAGCAATCATATGATTTTCCAAATATTCTGAACAGTTGTCATGACATTCAGCTCATTTTCTTGTTTACTTCTTTTGTACTGCAATCGTGAATGGCGACGCTTATTTTGTTTTTATTGGATCCGATATAAAGTTTCCGTAAAATTTCTTTTTAATCGACTTAAATCTGCAACGCTGCTAATTGTTTGGCCTAAAAGTCTCAGTAATCACGAAATGGATCAGGATCATATCATAACAACTTAACCGAAATAAATTTGGCTGCATAATCATATCCATTCTAGATAATGGATCAAAAAGAATTCCGAGTGTTGATTAAACATTGCTATTTAATGAAAAAGAATACCGCTCAAACTCAGAGATGGCTTGAAGAATGCTACGGTGAAGCTGCTCCATCGAAAACAACTATTTGTCGTTGGTTTAGTGAATTTAAATGCGGCCGCACAAGCACTAGCGATGCTGCTAGATCTGGACGCCCGCTTGAAGCATCAACACCAGAAAATATTAAAAGAATCCACCGCATTATTTTAGATGATAGCAAAGTGAAGGTAAGGGAAGTAGCTGACATTATTCAGATATCAACGGAACGTGTCAAAAATATTCTTCATGAACATTTGGATATGAAAAAAGTGTACGCCAAATGGGTACCACGCTCATTAACAATCGATCAAAAACAACAACGTGTGAACGACGCAGAACGCGGCTTGAAACTATATCGCCTTAATGAGAATGATTTCTTAAACCGATTTGTCGCAATCGGTGAAACGTGGATTCATTACCACACAAACCAAAACAATCGTGAATCTACAGACGAAGTAGAAAGTAGCAAAGCAAAGCAACCAAAAAGGCAACAATCAACTGAAAAGGTTTTGGTTAACATTTTCTGGAACGCGGATGGTGTCATTTTTATAGACTATATTGAAAGAAAAAAAACAATTGCAAAAGAATATTACCCGGCATTGCTGGATCGCTTTAATGAAAAAATGAAAATAAGTAATAAACGGCCACAAGTGGCAGGCAAAGCAGTCCTGTTTCATCAAGATAACTCCCCGCCTCATATATCCATAAAAGCAATGGCTAAACTAAACGAGTTAAAGTATGATTTACTTCATCAACCCCCATATTCCCCAGATTTAGATCCAAGCGATTACTTTTTGTTTCCTATATTGAAACGCTGGCTCCGGGGAAAACGCTTTACTTCCCTTGAAGATGTAGAATGTCAGACTGATGCATATTTTGAAGCTGTTGACGGTTTTGTGAAAGGCATTCGAATGTTAGAAGAACGTTGGAATAAGTGTATCGCTCTTGAAGGCAACTATATTGAAGAGTAAAGTTGAGTTTATATTACACCGGCCGTTTTCATCAATCAGGGCTATGTGCCCACGATGATAGGATGCTTCAGTAGGCCTCCTTAAGTTAAAGTGGAGAGTTAATATTTAACGCAAATGCTCTACGATAATCAAAGCGATTGTTTTTATAAATTAAACGCAACTACATTATCAGATATGTGTATGACTTCCAGTCTAAATATTAAATTATCAAAGTCAGATTTGAAAAGCTTCACATACGAATTGTTAGAGATCGAGATCAAGCTTCGCATCGCTTTCATCTTCCCGATGATATTAGTCTCCTGTGGCATAATCGTTTACATTATTTACAATACATTTATATATAAGCATTTATCTAAAATCATATATAGTTATATAGTTATCTATATAAGTGTGCATTTATCTGTCAATAAATCTGAGCCTATTATTTCTCATTTAATTTTTTCCTTTCTTTTTTTTCGATGTTGAGTTAAAATGGACTAAATCCCATTTAACTTTGAAGAGAAGCGAAATATTCTTTACCAAAATACGAACAAAATCAAAATGTATTTGATATTAAATTATTTGAATGCACTAAATAAATTTCTCACTATAATTTTATTTGAATTTCTTTTAAAAGAAATAAATTTAGTTTTTTTAATTTTTATTACCACTGTTTTTAATATATATTTAATATAGGAGCTACTGGAATCTCTTTTATGTAAAATATATGTGTCCTTTACCAACTTGGCAATTTAAATGATGGAGATGAAACGGCCCTTGGCTCCTTTTACACAAAATCAAAATCATCCTTTGCGTGGTTTTTAAAAAAATTCACCATCCGTGGTTTACCATGGTTTTTAAAAAAATTCACCATACGTTTCTTAATCGGTTATTAAAAAAGTTGTAAACACTCGTAGTCACTTCTGCACTCTTTGAAACCTATGCGAAGAAACGCAAAACGTGCAATATTCGTAGAGAGCTGACACTATAAAGCTTTGCTTATATTTCCAGCATTGATTGAAGCATTTAACACTAATTATAAATTTTTATTATAAATTAAATATTTGCACACATGTGTATATTATATGTTATATAAATAATGTAAAACTTCGCAAAATTTATAAAAGACGTGGAAATATAATGTAGCTCTATAGCGCGTTTTCATTCCCATAATAACTTGACAATATTGGCAACATTGTTCAAATATAAAATATCATACTACGGCCGCGGCCTTTTTTACACATCTCAGCGAATTTTCGGTTGTTGATTTGCTCAATTGAAGGAAAACATAATTATGGCCGCAAAAAGTTTGTTTGCCGTAAATTTCGAAGTTTTTGGATTAGTTCAAGGTGTGTTTTTCAGGTATTTATCATAACCACGATTGCTTCTCTACTATTTCTAAAACTGATTCGATTAGTTCGATTATGATTAGAGATTAACTTATAATAATTGTAAGCGGCTGTCACGTAATTTATTTTTGTGTTTGTAGAATTATTATGAAATAAAACTGATGTCCAGCAGCTAAATATTCGTTAGATTTGTTATGAAATCGTAGAACACCATAGAAATGGTTCGGTAGTTTATGGTTACCGTGATGATACTGATGATGATCCATCCAGTTGTTTGTTGACATTGGTCAACATTTACTCCGAAAAAGTCATAATTAACGATTTTATTTTGCTGCTCACAGTGGCGCAGTTTTATTTTTATAAGAAATAGAAGCAAAAAGTTGTATTGAAACCAAAATCAGTTGTATTTTTGTGAGAAGTAAAAGTAAAAGGCTGTATTGAACAATTTATTACAGCAGCGGTATGAACGGTCCAACAAGGGGTCTTTTTTACTGATTCTTTTGGATAATCAGGTCCCCAGCCTTTCACAAAACTCAAACATAAAATACACAGACAACGCAAATCATCGACACCGATCCCAGCAGCAGTTGAGAGATCTGCAATATAACTGGGCTCCCAGTAGAGCGTTGGGTAAGCCGGCTACGGCTGCTGCTTGGGCGTTACTAGCTAGTGAGTGCATTTGTTGACGGCACTGCCGCAAGTCCAATACCTGGACGAGAAATTATTATTATTTTCAGTTAATATTTTGTAAGTAATACAAACCTTAATGCGAGCAGCAGGATAAATTTTATGGACAACATCGCCTGGTGTACTTCCCGCTTCACGATCGAAATAATAACTTTGCACAAATACCGAATTATCACTAAGGCAATGCAACCAAATGTCGCAACAGCAAATAAAGAGCAATTATTTATAATAAATAAAGAATTATTTATGAAAACTGTGTAAAAGTAACAACACGTTAATACAGCAGCTTATGGCTATTAACGAGATCAGTAGGTGCAAAACAATTGGAAACGCATTTATGACGAAGACTAGATGTACAGCAGAGAAATGTCGTTGATTTGCGCTTATAGTGACCTTTTCATTTAGTTTTGAGCCTATCGCAACGGAATTAAACGTAAGATGAAGCGTGACAGTCAAGAACACCGCCAGCAGAACTCGCAAGTTAGTCTGTCGTAACTTAGCTCCTCTCGTTAGTACACATTGCTCATGTACTGGGATTGACTTAAAGATTCTTGCCATTTGTATCGCCATTGACTCTTTATGGTACTCGAAGTCTGTAGTACATTTCCGTACATTAATTAATTGCATTTTGAGGTGATTCTTGAACATTTTCGACTTTTTCTACCCAACATTTTCCTATTGCTTATTATCTAGTATTCAAATTCAGAAAGGTCATTATCTTCTTCTCTTTTAATTTAATAATTGATTATAAACACTTTATTTACTATATTGAAAATCCTTTCATACAATGGCCTCTAACCAAATCAGTTATTTATTTATATTTTCAGAAAACATACTGTGCAGCGGGCAAAAGGCTTGGGCTTAAAAGGATGGTGCATGAATACTCCTAACGGAACAGTAAAAGGACAATTGGAAGGTCCAGAAACGCAAATAAACGAGATGTAAGTGATTTTACTAAATCCTGCCATCAATGAATTTAATTAATTTTCTTTATTAGGAAAGTTTGGTTAGAAACTAAAGGTAGTCCTAGTTCGCGGATCGATAAGGCGGTTTTTAGTGAAATGAAATCGATAGAAAAATATTCATTTACCGATTTTGAAGTTAGACATTAAGGGATTATATGCTGCCTAAACAAACAACAAGTTTGATTTTCTAATTATATTAACATTACTTTAATATAAAGAAGAAAATTAATTATTAAATATTTATTTATTTATTTATTTATTATGGTTATTATTAAATATGTAAAGCGCATTTAAACGGGAAATGAAAATAATTTATGATGACGACGATTAACAAAAATGTTTTCTTCTTCAGCTTTCAACTGGTTATTGGTTTTTAAACTATTAAGTAATATGAGGAAGATTAATTGCATGTAAAAATACTATGATAGAGTGAAGTATAGAATGTTGATGATTATTCACATTTGGCTAAATTTTTGGCAGCTTTGAAGGTATTATGCATTAACATAGCAACAGTCATTGGGCCGACGCCTCCTGGCACGGGAGTTATCCAACCGGCTACTTGGCGTACCTCTGTGATTGTAGAAAAATAGTGTAATTTTTAATTGCGTACAACACAAGGCGTTCACTTACCTTCAAAGTCTACATCGCCCACTAGTTTGGCTTTGCCCGTATTAGGATCTGTTATACGAGTTATTCCCACATCTATGACACAGGCGCCAGGCTTAACCATTTCCTTAGTTATAAGACCGGGTACACCTGTAGCAGTTATGATAATATCAGCCATGGAACAGTACTTGGCCAGCTCTTTAGGCGGCGTAAAACGATGACAAATAGTTACTGTAGCGTCTAAACCTTTTGTTTCATTGCGTCCATCCGCATGCATTAGCATTGCAATAGGCATACCCACGTTTTTGGAACGCCCTACTACAACTGCATTCTTGCCAAATGTTTCGATATTACTACGCTTCATCAACTCAATGACACCAAGCGGCGTGGCCGGAATCAATGAGTCCATATCAAGACACATACGTCCCACGTTGAAGACACTAAAACCGTCGACATCCTTTTCGCGAGCGACCGCATTACATACGTTACGTTCATTGATATGCTCAGGAACTGGCAGCTGCACTAAAATGCCGTCTACATTTGGATCATTATTTAAGTCATCAATTACATCCAATAATTCTTTCTCGCTAATATCGGCCGGTAAACTCTTGGTGCAGCTTGTTATGCCCACCGTGGTAGCTGTTTTCATTTTATTGTTTACATATATCTGACTTGCCGGGTCTTCACCTACCAGAATGGCTGTGAGATGTGGAGTACGATTGCCTTTCTTAACAAATTCTTCAATGTCCCTGCGTATTTCTTCACCAATCTGGGCAGCAACGGCTTTTCCATCGATAATTTCCGCCATACTAAGGAAAGAAATTGTCTTGAATATTAATTTGAAAGGAGACTTGAATAGCTTTTTAAAATAAATCACTTCATACTATAATTTGGATTAATCGATCTTTAAAATTTTCGGGATTTTATGCAGAGCTTGGCTCTGGAAGGACTGATACGTGATCAACAGAATATTAGCTTCGAAATCAATGAATTCAGCGTATGTCCCGAATGCAGGAAGCGTTTCACTAATCAAAGCGTTTTTGTACGCTATCCAAATGGTGATGTGGTTCATTTGTCTTGCCATGATAAGCGAGTAATGGCATCCAATTTATTTGGTAATTAATAATGGAAAGTTTGCATTTTTTCAAACATTTTTTTTTTTTAAATAAAATAATCTGAAAAATTAATAAAAAAAAACAAAACTAATTCAGAGATATACACTTTCTTTCCCTCTAAAGTGGAGAAGGTATAGAGATGCCCGCCTTTGACAAAGCGGTAGATTACGTTTTGTATGCAAATCGTAGGGAATTTTTAAATGCACTGCAAAGATTTTATAATCTTGCGCTTAATGGGCGCGTTATTTCGTGTCCACAAACGGTACCGCGACCTAGAAAATCTATGGTACACTCCCACGTCCCTATCCCTTAAATTTTAGGATTTTTATGTGGTCGGCCGCCTTCTTTGGGTAGGAGCCTCATAGCGTGGCCGCAAAGCAAATAATGTTTGATTTTGCAAGTGGCCTTAAACTCACATTGATCGCCCTTTCCCGGGTTTGTAAACAAACCAACTAAAATTGTTTTATGATTCGTTATTCTCCTTTCGTATTCAATTTACTTTTTTTTTTTTTTTTCATTTCTCAGAAAGAATCAAAAATTCAAAGCAAAATTCAAATGCAATCAAACACTCCCATACAAATAAGAAATTGATTTTACACCAACAATGAGATCAACAATCAACAGAGTCCATGATATTCTAATGTAATTAATACTTTATATACGTATATACCATATACCATATTTTGGCATTACGTAGTTTGTTAAAGATTTCACTTTTTTTCATAAGGGAAATTAAGAAATCGGTTAAAAAACGTTAAAAAACGTTTTTCAAAAAAAATTTTTTTTTTCAATTTTCCCTCGAATACTCTCACAATTATCAATCCAATTCTTTAATAGGACTAGTCACTTTTTCAGTGTTCCCATCCAGTCGTCCTGAAATCACATTCTAAATTTGTCCATTTCATAATAACAATTAGGGCACTGACGTCTTGTCCGAAATTTACCTTTTCGAGAGACTCTGCAGCAGCTAAATTGCAGATACTTCCCGGCACAAGCCAAATAGGCGGACCACCTGGTACAACAGAAAAGTGTTTACCCTAATCTCCTACAACACCATCTACGTAACGCAATGTTGTTGTATAGTGACCAGAAATACAAAGCTGTAGATCCCTTTGTGTCACTACATTTTCCTCTATATCCTACTCGCTTCTTAAACGTGCTGCTTGCCTTCGAAAATCTCCTTTATCGTTTAAGCCGATCTTCCCCTAACAAAATCTCTTTCTTCTGATTATCACCATGCGTGCTACGATGTATCATGGGAAATTCCATCTAAACAAATGTAAAATCTAATCAATCGTGGCTACCAGCACCACCTCTACCACAATTCCAACATTAAAACACCGTTCTGTTCGTTCACGTCGTTCGACATACTGGCGACGCATCAAATTTTTCGAATAGTATTACCTTGAGAATGATTCATGCAAGAAAATGTTTAGTTTCATTTTATTATATACGGGACATCCCCTAAACAACACGCTAAACACATATGCACGTATGCATATAGGTAGACATAACGGTAACTTTACTCTCCTTTAGAAGAGTAATGAAATCGATCAACGCAAACGTAAGTGTTATAGAAATAATTTGTATAAATAATAATAAATTTAATTGACACTGTGCTTTTTTTACATCTTTACTCTTCTTCTTCTTGTTCGTCTTTTTGCTTAGTTCTTTGCTTAAAAGGTAAATCTGTGAACAGGAATTGTTGGCCGGTTTAACAGAAAATGGCCAGTCCACATATTATTTCAAGGAATTTTCTCATCTTCTTCTTCTACTTGCATGACAAATTTTTAGTATACTTATGTATTAAAATATTATTATTATTTTAAGTTAAGTTAAACAATGGTATAATAACTTTAAAGATTTAAGAAACGTAGAGAATGTATGAGATTTTAATTATTATTATATTAATGCACTATACACTATATAGATAGTGGACATAGCCCGCCTGTAGCGAACTCGTTGGAAAACAACAAAGCCTAAGCCGACCAGAAAGCTGAAGACGCTCATCATCGTTAAGAGCCACTTGGCTGTAGGTTTGTCCGCTGTCTAATTTACTTATAGAGAGATTATCATTTTAAAATTAACGAACATCGTCCTCCGTCCCCATATTCACATTATAAAATTGTTTAATGCACTTTTGTGTATTCTCGCCTTCTTCCAAATTCAATTTCTGTTGATTAATTCATGAAGAAAACCACAGCCAATAGGGAAGATGGGAAATACCGTTATATATAATAAACAATTTCCTTCCCTTTCTCTCACATAATACTAGTGGACTGCAAGAAAGCTTGTCAACAAAATTCAGCGGAATTGAGTCTGACGCCTGCATGCCTAAATGTGAATCCCCAGTAATATATATATGTAAACGCTTATAATGCTTATATAATTCAACGACAATCTAATGAATTGCAATGACCCTTACCGGTGCTTTGATGTTGTGAAATAATAATAATACTAAATGCGGGTGGGATGGGGGGAGGAGTAAGTATTTTATTTCAATAATATTGATTTGTTCTTCATGTTGACAATAATCAAGCAAATGTTTACACATGCACGCATGTGAAGCCAACACCTTAGCTAAATTTCACAATTTCGCTTATCTCTATGAAGAAGTTCTTATGATATCTAGAAGAGTTTTATCTAATTCGTCTAAAGCTAAACTGAAGAGTTGCAAATCGATATCATCGAGATGACGTTTAAGCCAGTTGAGGACACCTTCAGCACTTTTGAAAAAATCATATTCAATATCTAATATCTGGGCAAGTAACTTCCATTTATCCGCTTTGTTCATAATTAAAGATAATTTCTGAAAAGTGTTTGCGTTATTAAGAGCTATCTTTAAAGTGCATTTATCGAGAGATTCCTCGATTTTAATTTCATTTGTTTGTAGCATAGGCTCGTCGTCATTCTCCTCGTCCTCATCATCGGTTGATGATGATGTTGCCTCTTCTTCTTTGATAACAAGTTTCCGATCGTATTCTTCCTCTCTTTCGTTGACCATTTCTTTGATTGCGTTCGTTACGACGCTCATCTCGTCGTCTGTATAATGATTTTGAAGTGCGTTCAAAATCTGTTGCCCCGATTTACTACCAATAGACAATTCCTTAGCCAAGTCGTAAGGTGTGTAACCGGCTGCATTCTGGGCTTTCAATATTGACACTTTATTTTGCGTTTCTAATATAATTTCCACTAACGGTAAATGCTGTTGCTGCACAACCATATGCAAAGCATTCCCCCCATCCTTATTATTGGCAACGGCGGCTATGGTTCTATCGTGCCTAAGCATTTTAATTGCCATCTCGTAATTATTATCACGTATGGCCAGATGCAGAGGAGTGAAACCGTCATCGTTTAAAATGTTCAATTGTAAAATGATATTGGCGTTGATGAAACTTTCCAGACATTTCGAGTATTTTTCACGCACAGCTATATGTATCGGTGTATTGCCTTGATTATCTTGTAAATTTGCACGGCAACCTAAAGTTATCAAAGGTCGTATATACTGAGCCCGATTGTATAGACAGGCGTAATGTAATGCTGTCTGTCCATTACTATTTAGTAGAGTGTTTAATAAATTTTGGATATTGAAATACGTTAAAATATGGCATAACTGCATGGCCGATTTGTTATTATCGGCGAGGACAACTTCATGCATTATGGAATCGCCGTTATCGCTATTATCCAAATGTTCGTTGAAAATTTTTGTGATTTGCTCGGCTGCGGAATGCTTAACGGTCTCGTTGGCAATAGGTTTCTCATTACGTACATCGACGTATATTTTCGATATACGTTGCAAATAGGGTGACAAAGTGCCTGTTGTTGGTTGATTAATGTCAGGCGCGTGTGAATAATTGTCCATTGTCTTCTTTTCTATCAATTTTTTTTTGTAATGCATAATTTTTGATCGTTCGCCATCGCCACCGCCACCACCATCCGTTTCCACTCGACCACCGCCATCAAGCGTCTGAATTAAATCACTTAAATTCATATCATCCGAATAACTTGAAAGTTTCTTCTTTAAATCATTGTCTTGCAAAAGACGTTCAAGCTCTTCCATCATCTCAGCCGATGTCAAAATTTTAGATTGCTCGTGTACGGTCTTGGGTAAATCACCTGAACTAATATTGCTATTACTTCGGCTCGAAGTTGTTGAACAAGTGCGTTTACGTTTCCTTGAAATTACCGCGTCGCGCGGCTTGTAACGAAACGTTACCGGAGGAAAACTGCGTTCATCGTCCGATGGTCGCACTAGTTCAATGAAAACCTCTACCGAACGATCGATATCGCGATCTTTGTAAGGCGGCGTTTTGCAAACAATCGCATATTGATGATGCACATCGGATTCGCGAAATTGAGCAAACGCCTCCCAAATTTCGCCGTCGTCATCGTTCATTTCATAAAAACGAACTTTTATATTTTTTTTGCTAACCTTCTCTACCAATAATATGAGATCCTCATTACCAAGTACGCTGCCTGTGCAGATACTTAAACGTGTAATACGCAAATCTCCGGTCTGAGCCGATTTACGATTGTTGATAAGGCGCGAATAAACGGGAGCAGCAATTGGCACGTACGTACCATTCTCTTCCACCCGGAACGCTTCATAGCAAAGTCGCACCTAATGTCCATGAAGTTATTTATTAAAAGCAATCATTCTCGATTATTCTCCGCGTTCTTGCTTACCTGATTTAAATTCATATCTTTAGCCTCCTTTTCAGTTTGTTTATGAATTTCTTGTTCCTCCTTCGTAGTTAATTCGCGACCGCCTAATTCAAATATAAAACGCCGCCGTTTCTTTTTCAATAACTCGCCCATAATGAATTTCTTAGCGGTATGAATGATTCCCATATTAGCAAATTTCGCATAATAACCCAGTTCACCAACTTTTACATCGTGGGGATCACAGACGTCGTCGTCATCTTTGCGTATGACAAGCTGATGCGAATGTGGACTTTCTAAATTTGCTTGGAACAAACTGCAACGAATTATGGCTGGACCTTTGTAATCAACTAAACGCACTTCCGGAAATGTTTTTGGATTCCTTTGCGAGTTAGCTCCATTCAGCGAGCCATGCGTTCCATGCATTTCGGATATATATCGAAATCGGAATTTTTCCATTGGCTCTTCAGTAATTTCCAATCGGGCTTCATATTTCATTTTGTCATTAAAGTCGCCACCATGATTTCCATTTCCCGCATGCGACATTTGCCCAAATTGTGATTGCGTATTGTAGGGCTGAGTAAAAGCCATCGGTTGTTGTTGTTCATACTGAGACATTGAGTGAGACGACATTACATTAAGTGTGGAAAATTCGGCTGGCAAAGCGGATGCAGGCGATTGTGCTGGTGAATACCCCGAAGCAGGGGAATTCCATGGACCTGTTGAATATCCGCTTGTGCTTGTATTTGAAGATTCGCTTCTATATGGTACTCTCTCCATTGTGTCCATATCAACAATGTCCTTTTCAACATAATATTCGTTTATCATATTTGACGTTTCAAAAAAAAAAAAAAAAAAATGCTCTGTATATATGCGTTATTCTCTTGCCTTTTTCCACCACTTTTTACAGTAGTAAAATTTTGTTAAAACGATTGTAAAATTCTCTCTATATACTTTTATATATATAGCACTGCGTAATTAACACTTTTTACTCTCTTCTTCTTCTAGCCATCAGACATCAAACATTGTAGTGTTGATTTTTCCTTCCTAGTTCGGTTATCGTGTGAATGCTGCCTTTGTGTTATTGATATTGAAGTAGGTATTTCCCCGTCCTGCTTGTAATATATGTAATTAACACGTTTTCAAGTATATAACGATTGCTATGCGTTTGTCTTTAATTAGAAGATGAGTCAGCGATTTCTTTTTATTTTTATTTCCTTTCCTTCTTATCCACCTTAACACAATTTAGTTTTCTTTTTAAGTAAATTTAAATAATCTCTTTGTGGGGAGCAAACAAAAAAAGAAGAAAAAATAACCTTAAAAATCAAATGATAATCCAGCGTTATGTATATTGTTCGGTTAGATCACGTTTAGCGCAGCAATACGAATGATTGATGAGAGGTGAAAATCTCTACACAAGCGTTTGTGTAAAGAACATTTTTGAAAACTTTTAATACAAACAGGTTATGATAACTGGGAACCCCAAGAAAAGCTCTTAAAAAGCTTCGCATATACACCACACCACTATTTTACACGGCTGATATATTACGCAGAAATTCCTAATATTTTAACAAGAAAACAAAAAAAATTGTACGTTAACTTGCAACAAAATGCAAAGTGGAAGACGTAGGTAGTCCATCTGTCATCCAATATATACATTGCATTAGTGTTCATGAAAATAAATATATTAAAAATCAAAATCCATTCTAATATATGGAGTGGAAAAACTGTACTAGGTGCGTATGTATATTGATCTAAATATCTTCTTTTAATTGCACTCACACACATAGGCAACGAATCGTTCACATGTTTCTTGGAAAATTATTTAGCATTTGCGTGTACTGTGATAGACAATAAATAATTAACTCTAACATAGGTAAACACTATTATAAGTCCCTGACGGCTACAGCGGATGATGCAAAAGAATTCATAGACATAATTACGAAAAAAAAAATTTCCAGCCCAGAAAGCCATTGCTTAATAAACGATATTTAATTACCCGATATTTGCGAAATAAAAAACTTCTTCTACGAATTGCAAATAAACAATAAATGATTTGCCGAGTCGAGTAAAAAAAGTTCTTTGTTTGACCTTTAGTAAGGTTGGCAGTTAGCCTGAAAATATGTTTGCATGTTACCATGTGGCCCACAAAACTATAACTTCGCAGAAAGTGTTCTTTCTTAAATGTCAATTGCGAAAAGATAGTATTTACGTTCTCCTTTTCCCTATATATAGTTTTTCGACAATCATCGGCATCTGATTCAGCTCATGTTCCAAAGAAACAAAAGCTTAAGTAGATAAGTTTCAAGACGGATCGAATCCGTTTCCATTTTGCTCTAACACGGACGAACACTGAACTTATGATTCCATTAGACATATTTAGCTCTTTGTTTGTGCTGTTGTTCTGCTAAAATTTACAAAAGCATATACACTTTTACCGAAGAAGTAAAAAAGATTTCTATCTTTTTACCTCACCTCGCTCCGTTTAAGTAATTCGTAAATTTGCTTGCGCCTTCATTGCAACTCTGTCTGTTTTCTTTTTTCTCTTTTCTGCAATTGTATACATCATGTGTTTATTCTCGATAAAAAAAAATAAATTTTTATGAAAAAAATAAAAAGCACATATGTTTATATGCTTTCACGAACAGTTATAATATTGTAATCTTTCACCGTTTTCCAAGGAATAATATTTCTGCAAACAAACCTGTGCGTGCTGTTGCAACTAAACCGAATATTGATATCGACAGATGTTTTAAAAGCGATATAATTTAATGCACGTTTACGAAAAATTGTATTAATTAAGCAAAGCATAATTGCGAGTTTGTTTTCTCAATATATTCCTTCCGAGTTAATTTTACACTGCAGACATTTCACTTTATCCATATCTGGATGTGTAAGTGTACATAAATGCAGAAAAAAGTTGTCAATCACAGAATTTATTTATGAGAGATAAAATATATTTTTCAGTAATTTTAGGAATTTCCGATTCTTTGCAAACTTCATTATTAATAATTACCTTGTAGGTTTTAAAAAAAAAGGGGGGAAAAAGCAAGAAAAAATTACATTTTCACTTATATTATAAGCACACACTAAACTTCACCGCGATAGTAAGACGTTCAAATTGAAAAACACGATCGCATGGATACGGATACGATAGTCTAAACTTTTCAGTAAATAGAAGCGAAACACATGGAAACTTGTATGCGAAAGTAAAAGTGTTTACTTGAATTTTTTTTTTTTGATTCATTCAGGTGGGTTGATTAGGCCTACATACTACTACTTCTTGGCACTTCAGGTATCAATAATTTAGTTGACCTATTAATTAAGGAAAATCATTGTCAATATTTATTGGAAGATGAGTTTCGTTGTTTTTTTTTTCTTTTTGTTTTTTAAGGAAATTATTTGATCGATTTTTCTTATCGAAATCAAAGCAGAATTTATCGTAAAAGAGAAGAGGAGAGAATGAAAGAGGAAATGCTTAATATATGAATACACTGTAAAATTTAATTGGACACGTGCACCAGTTCATTTTGATAGTGAACCCTCGTGAATAGAGAGGAGAAATAAAATTTCAACTTTGAAGGAAAAGGTCATAATTTTGTAAAAATTTATTATCAAATAACGATTTGTTTTTATTCTAAATATTCCTTTTCATACACTATGAGCCATATTTACTGATAACAAAGATTAATCATATTATTGTTATTATTTATTTACTTTTTTTTTTCTTTTTGGGAAAAAATATTCTATCACAGAAGCAAAAATTTATAGTCGGGAGACTAAGGGATTAGGTTATGCAGGCATTTCAGCTTGACTTAGGGAGATAATATTGACGTCATTTTGCGACTGCAGTCATTATTTTGATGACTGTGTAGATTTATTGACAAACAAAGATAATGTAACAACAGCATTATTAACATATATTTAAGTAATGAACATTTTACTGGGTCATCAGGGTCGCAGCTCATTATGGATTCAAAATTTTTGTAAAAAGGAAGCAAAAGATAGTAAACACACTTTATTTGTCTATTTAAGACAAACTTTATCTTAAAAAAAATGAAAAAATTATTTTGACAAGTATCTCCGGATGACACCTGCGCAAAAGTGCTCGACCGACTCGGAAAGTGATCCTACACCATCTGTGGTAGAAGGGTATAAATCAATCTAAGTTTATGTGTCCGTCAAACTATCTGCTTTGTTTTACTTGTTCAGCCTACATGTCGCTATTTTTGAGATATTTTGATGAAATTTGGACCACTTTTTCGATCACTCCCTATATAAAGCCTTGCTTTGAAAAGTCGTTTTATGAATGACTGTATTAAGCGTAATGATGTGGGGCATTTAATACTGGGCCGCGTCTTATCACAATGTTTGCTTGCGGGAATCTGCCGGTAGAAATTAAAGCTTGAGGAAAGTGAATAGTTTAAGTTAAAAGTGGAAATCTTAGGCACGGTTTGAAATCTCTCTACATTTAGTCTATGTGAAAATCTAGAACAAATAGAAAGAATGCAGTAATATTCTCAATGAATTTAATTATTGACCGATTTTTCGGTTTTATTGAAGAACATTTGCCTGGAGAAACACCTGTGAAAAGACTAAACGCTCTACGCCGCAGCCATCGTAAATGATTTCAGTAATCATGATCCTTTGATCCCATTTTATATTCTAATTTTGGTCTGAGATAGGCCTTGCAAATGATTAAAAAAATATTTGTTGAATAGGAGCAAAAAGCCTAAGCCCTTTATTGTTTTCTCTAATACATTGAATATACTTTCTAGTGCCGTACGGCTTGCAAATCTTTTAAAAAAAATTAGTTTTTTGACGATATTTTACGAAAATGTACTCTCGATCGCACGATTACACCGCATGGGATTCGTGAATGAAAATCTGTCTTTTTGACGGAATTTGAAATGCTATGGTAAGTCTCAACTTCACTCTCCATTCTTTATATAAATTTTTGTGAAAATTGTTTTTAAAGGTCAATCAAACTTTAAAGATTTATCAAATTTCAGTTGCCTGCCCTAATTATTATGACTACAATAGATTTGGGTAAAAAATATTGTATTTCCATCTTAACTCAATACCTAAAAAAAAAAAAAAACAAAAAAAAATATTTTATTTTTATTTTTACATTTATTTCTGATTGTAATGGAAATAGAAATTAGCAATTTTGGATTTTGAAAATCTTAAGATTTCGCATTTGTTATCTCTCTTCTTTCAAATCTTTAATCGTTGGTCGTGTTTTTGTGTCGTTTTTTTTTTTTTTTTTTTTTAAATAAATATTTAATCTTTGTTGATAAATAAAGATGCAATTAAATAAAAGTTTTTCAAGTTTTCTTAACTTTGATTTTATTATTAATCACATTAAGTACTTACCTTGTAACGTAACGCATTTTGTTGCTTTTTTTTTTTTTATAAACTGTAATACTTTTCACTTATATTCGGTTAAAAAAACACTTGTATTTCAAACACTTAATAATTTATTCTTTATGGCAGATAGGACTTTCTTAACTTAATTATTTAATATTTCCTTTCAAAAACTAAAATGCTTATTGAAAATTGTGATTAACGTTAGCGGCTTTTATAGCAAACTTTTAAGTGTCAATCAGCTTTGCTTTATTAAGTATTAGGATTAAACCTCAAATAGAAAACAATAAAGAGAAGCATACAAGCAAGAATGAGTAAAGTAAACTTTTTGAGTTTAGTTTATTTCTATTAATTTTTATGAAGTCTTATGATTGCATTAGCCAATCACGTATCGGATCGTAGCGAGCACGTGGCAAACAAATAATAATTAATCCCACATCTTCAATAAGGCAACTGAAACGAAACTAAGGTAATTATACAGAAAACAGAAAAAGTTCATTTATCAAATTTTTTTAACCTTACTTTCAGCGCTAAAAGAAATAAAGGTATTTTTATCTGGCAACAATAAATGTGGTTTTTCTTTTTTTAACTCTACTCAGTAAACGATGTGTTTTTAATTTGCTGACCCGCAGAAGAAGAAGAATAACTATGAAAATTTAAGATCCAAGTAGTAGTGGATGTTTTTTGTTTCCTAAATAGGTTCGCAAAGCTTAGAATCAATGGTACGCTCTGCTCCTAATTCGATTCATTCTTTACGATGCAGAAAAACTGTTAAAAATTAAAAATCCCTTAAAATAACAAATTTAATAAAAAATCTAGAGAAAATTGCTTGATTCTAATAATTAAAACCCTTTTCCGATTCCCTGACGAACCCCACAACAAGAAACTATATAAAATTAAAAATTCATCTGAAATACACAGTGGCAAGAGTGATTCTTATTTTTTGGCAAAACTAAACCAAAACACCAATGCCTCTTTATTAGTAGGCCAAGGGATCGGAAGCTTCCCAATAGATATCAGAACGTACAAATATTCTTTTGGAGCCGTACGCATGCTCAACCGGGCTACCGGATCATCATAACACTGATTCTTTCATACGTGTTGCTTCGGCAGAGCTCAGTCATTAGTAGGTAGTATGTAAACAAATATCAGATTAGTTATGTACGGGATTAAAGTGATGGATCATGCTCAATTGTAAACTGGTCACACTGGGTCAGTATTGTGTCTTCAATACGATGATAAAGTCATAATAAGTGGTTCTTCAGACTGCAGTGTACGTGTATTGGATGTTAATTCGGGTGAAATGGTTAACAGCCTATACATCATTGCGAAGCCGTAATGCATCTGCGATTTAACAATGGTATGACGGTCACCTGCTCAAAGGATCGTTCAATTCCCGTCTGGGATATTACATCACCTAGCGAGACAACATTCCGTCGAGTTTTGGTTGGTCATCGTGCAGCCGTGAATGTTGTCGACTTTGACGAAAAATATATAGTATCAGCAAGCGGTGATCGCACAATTAAAGTTTGGTCAACGTCTAGTTGCGAATTTGTACCTACTCTCAATGGCCACAAACGCGGTATTGCCTGTCTACAATATCGCGACCATTTTGTGGTTAGCGGAGGTTCAGACAATTCTATAGGGTAGACAGACATTCATAAACTAAAACTCGCACATGCATTTTACCATTACTCTACGCGTTAATGAAAGCTAATGAAATTCGCCTTAACAGATAGTCCCCTTATATGTATAAGCCTTTGCGCAGGTCCATGTGTTTACAGGCGATGGAAACTTTGTTATTTTGATAAATTTCTTGAATCCTAGCAAACATTTGTTTCTAATCTCCTTTTTCTTTTACTTCATTGAAAAAACATTTTTATGCACAAGGTTTCCTTTTTTCCATTATCGTTTTTGATATTTTTAGCGGATTTAAAAAAAAAAAATGTGTGTACGGTTTAGAAAAACATATCTTTTAATATTGTAAGATCTCTTTAAAGATTTCTAAGTTTTTGAAAGCAAAAAAAATCACATTTTTTTTTTTTTAGAAATTTTACTGACTATCTCGACGTTATGGGCGTAAGGCTCATCATATGGAATATGTTACTGAGGAAATCCGTTAGTGAGCGAGTCTCAGTTAGCACTTATTGCACTTGTTTGATCGTAATTGGCTCAAATTGTCAATGTTATTATTCAAATCAAATGTCTTCGTTTCGTGGAATGTACATCCCAATTAGCCGTTTTCGACAAGTGGAACAAGGTTGAGTTTAAAGATACTTTTATTCAAAAAAATCTTTAATTCAAGTTAAAGCAGTTCTTTGCTAGTTGTACATAAAACAAATTTACAAAATTTTTAAGGTTTCTGGCTTGAGAACTTAGATATAAATATACTTCGAATGACATTCCCAAAATATGGCTACGTTCATCTTATAAAAAAAAATTTAATTGTTAATGATATTTTTCGAGGCAATCGAACTCTTCACTATATTCTCTGCAAGTAATATCTAATTTAATATTGATTGTTTTACTTCGGAATCGCGTTTGTTTTCTAAATGACTTTTTACGTGTTGCTCAAGGCGAGATGCAGAAGTTAAGATCGTTCCGCATAAAGGACACTTCCAACACTTCTTTCAAATTGCCATCTCGTCCCTGAGCTGTATTCACACGTTGATGATACGTAGCGAGAAGGTTGTGCCTGCCAGCCCATTGAAATACAAACACAATGGTAACTTTACGAATGCGAAATAAAAACTCGTTTTTTTATATACTCACACATATATGAACGGGATTGTTTATATTATTGCCTTGAGTAAAGTAAATTCGGTCATGAAATTATCAACTAACTGCTTATCTAAAGTGCTTTTAGCTCTTTCGTATAAGTGCGCCATATTTTTCGGGTCCCCTTGGTCACGTTCGAATTTAATATAATCAATCCACACTTGGGAATTGGTTTTGCCAAAGTAATGTGTAGCATTTTCATAGCATTTCCGCCACCTGGACTTGTCTACCCGAAACTATGGATTTATATATATATATATATATAAATTAGAAAAACATATGAACATTTATTAGCGTTACAATATACTTTCAACGTACCACTGACAAGGCTTTGCTCTCGACGTCGGCCATTTTTCGATGCAATTCCAAACAAGGAGGCGGCATTTTACTTAATTCGTCATATTCTCTCCGAGTCCTATCCAAGGTCGACGTGGCAGATATATATTCTAAATAATCTGCTCTGAATGGAGCAAACTCCAAACTTAATTGCATGGCGGCATCCTTGAAAAACTTTAAAAACTTCTCGTTAGCCTCGCTAGGACGAGTTTTGAAGAAAGTAATGGCCATACGCCAAAGTGACACAGAAGTTGCAGGTTCCAATTGATCTTTGGCTTTACGAAATATTTCTAAAAACTTTTTATCATTATTCTCAGTCATATACACAACCATCCACATTTCATAGTACAGCAGAGTTTTCTTCAAATGTGTTGCTTCCGTTAACATTTTGGTAGCGTTTTCTACTCCTTTAGCGCCTTTTAATAACATTTTTATGCAAGCATAGTAATGATCCTCGTTCATAAGTTTGAACGTGTGTCCTTCTTTGAACGCAATTGCCAGGCATTTCCGCTTTAAAATAGGTTGATTTGTTAGATCTTGATTTAATTTTAGCATGGCATTGATGAAGTTTGAAAACATTGTGGCTGTGGGTACAGTGCGAACGCCCACTTGATAAACGTGCACACATAGCTCGATGCGCCGTTTTAAAGTACGTACTTGCCATATAGATTTTCCTTTAGGGAACAATTTGTCTTCTCTATCTTCACTCGTTTGGCTTTTTTCAGCGTCACCAGTTGCAAGGATTGACTTTTGTGGAATATTTTCTTCTATTATTATTGATGATTTCAAAGACATGGACTTTAAGTCAATCATACTAAGACCTTGCAGTTCTCTTTGTGCCAAGGCGTCCCAAACAGACTCTTCACGAGAGAAATTGATCATCAAATCATCGATTATTTCTTTTTGTAGAGACGCCGTTATATTAACATACTGTTCTCCTTCGCAACCTGAAAGTAGGTGGTAATATATCATCATAGAAGAAACAGAATGCGATCGCGATTGTGTTGCCACCCACTGTGTACTCTTTACGTGCAAAAACGAATAGATCGGCCATACCTTTTAACAATTTCATAAAATAGAAAACATTGGAAATCTTTGTCTTGCTATTGCGATAAACCAAGGCAGCTCTTTCCAATCCTAGTTCCTGTTCACTAGGAGTCGTTTTCGATGTTGGAGTGCAACTCATTTTCGATGCCTCTTTAAGGAGTATAATGAAGAAGGTAATATTCAAAGCCTCCGAATCGGGGTGTCTTTGAAGGGCACGGAAAAATATCTCTTTAACCTTTTGTATATTACCGACGTTTTCATGGACCCAAATGCCAGCATTGCACCACACCGTTGGTTTATCGCCATGGTACTGCGCAAAATACGAAACTTTAAATAAATTCTCTACCATGCCTTGTATTGGTAACTTACCGCTAACATTTTCTCATATATACCGGTTACTTCATGCGGTATGGATTTTTTCGAAAACATTATAAAATTATCCCATAATCTTTCTTCATTAGGGCAAAACCGTAATCCTTCTCGGTAGAGTTTTATAATACGCGTAACAATCGAATGCTTCAATTCGCTCAAATTTTGTCCTTGACTTCTTTCTTTTTCCGTTATCCATTTATGTATTAATTTCTCATGGCGTATAAAGTCAGCATAGTCTGCCACGGATCTTTGACTCTGAAATATCTTGTTCAGCAAGTTCTCACGTTTGCGTTTTGTTTCACGTATTTGATCGTCCGGGCAAATACCCAATGTTTTCATTTGCTCATATTCGGGCAAAAGTCTTTCACGAATTTCTTCAACAAATTCAGCCATTTTTTATCCTTTTTAGTTATTATTTTATTGAAAATGTGGATTTTATGTCCTGCTAATAAGCAGTAGTAATTATTAGCAGGAAATGTATACAAAACACAAAAAAAAAACTGCGGCCGATAGTTAAGTGTAATTGTAGCTTCTTCTTCTTTTTCATTTATTCCACGAATTCACAATCGAAAATTCACTGACATGTGTAAAATCGTAGATTGTTGAGTTGGTGAAAGTGATGTGAAATTAGTGTTGCAAACTTTGGCTGAAACAAAAAATGAAAATGTTATAGAGACAAATGATGATTGAACGTAAAAAAAGGCAAAAAGAAATTCGCTAAAGCAACTTAGTTCCTCGAGATAGCGTACATTTTTTGCTGCAAAAATATCGAGGAAGCTACCATAAAACTTGAAAAAGCCAGAACTTCTAATACTAAAATACTAAAAATTAGGTGCTCAGCAGGCTCGCTAATATGATAAACTTCACAAATAGCACATCGCATTGCATGAACCATTTTTAAATATACTTTATCATAAATGTGACGACTCATGAGTGTATGAATTAATTAATTATTTCGTAGACATTAAAGGAAGCTTCTGATAAGGTTTAAATTTAAATGTGGGATTTATTTTATGGAAAAGGTGATTCAATTTAATACGCGCATTCTCTTTAAATTCATGATTAGTTTATACACAGAACTAATTTTTATTTTGCAAGCAATTCTATATAGAACTTTTTCCTTATAATACTCAATAAAACAAAGCTTCTTCAGTAACAATTTATCTAAAATACTTTTTATTTATGCTTAACGGCAAACATGAATTCTTTAGACCATTTAAAGTATGGATATATAAATGATCATAGGAACAATAAGTCCAATACACTATTATTGGCATTTTTCTTCAAGTTTGCAAGATCTGTGTGGTGTAGTTTCACTAATTTTTGGCCAATCAATGGGAGCATTTTTTGGCAAAAGAACTTGTTCGCCCGTGCGCTATCTTTTTCACAGGGATCGTAAATCTCAACTGAGCTAACCGAATTCTTAGAATTAAAGAACATAATGTCAATAAAATATTTAAAGACTCCCCATTGCAGCCAACTTTTCAGCAGTTTTTCCAACCTTTAAGCAATTTTGCCAACTTTTAAGCACTTTTTCCAACTTTTAAGGAGAATTAAGAAGAGCGAATATAAATAACAACGAAGAGCACAATTTTCACCCTCTTGCCGCAAAGAGATATAGAATATGTGAAGAGAATGCTTTTCTGAATAAACAGAGTTACCAACTTTATGTATTTCTTTACGTATTTCTTTTACAGGCAAATGCACATACAATTAAAAATGTAAATAGTAACACCATATTTTGGCAAAAAACCTTACGTGGATGGGCATCTACAAATAATCCTTGAAAGGAACACGCGAAACATGCACCACAATGCCAGTTCGTTAGATATGGTCGCAAAGGGAAAAATTTGCTGATAAATTCGCAAAAACGTTTAACTTTGTTTTCTGTCTTATTTCAACATTTCACTTGGCGTAATATTTAAAAGTAAAATGCAGCAAGGCATAAACCGGATGAGGGAAGAATTTTGAGCCGAAGTATCGGACGATTTAGAAACTTTTCGAATGCAGAAATAATTGCAATCTACATATTATTAAAAATTTAATTTTTGTTACAGAATAGTAAGTTTGAAATTTCTAATACACCCGTTTAAAGCAATGAAGACACATTTAAGACTGTTTAGTAGGGTTTGTGTGTAATTCCTATATTATTTTCAAGTGTTTAATAGGATTTAAGACTGTTTAATAGGAGGTGTTTTGTTAAACTATGCAATGCGGCCCAGCAAAGTGACTTTAGTTTCCATGCCATTTAGGCATGCCAAAATAATTCCTTAATTTGAATCAAAACAAACAAGTGGCATCACTCCTTTTCCAACTATTTTGTTTACGTTTTTGCTATTTCTTTTAACCCATTAAAATTTTCTCTCATATTTCTGGAGTTTTAGTAATAAGAAAAAAAGAAAAAACTCTGGCCACCCCACTACCATTACGAAAAAGGGCTTAACAACGATTGTGCTTTTAACATTTCGCTCATCTGAGAAAATAACAAAAGGGAATTTGTAAAAATTTGCGATTAATATATTTGTGTGTTAAAAGTTGTTTATTTAATAAAAAACCATACAATTATGGAGTCTTGCTCTGGTGAGCATGTGTTACCGCAGCAGCAACAACCGAGCCATCCTGTGAACACAATTGGCTTTATAACTCAACCTTTACCAAGTTCGGAATACCAAATGCCAACACCAACTACACATTGGAGCATCGAAGCAATGCCTTGGAAAATGCCACCACTTACTGAACAAGAAGGAAAAGTCATGAAATTTACCGCCTCATGCGGTGAAAGCTTTAGAAGGAATACTTTGCGAAGCGTTCTATTAAATCACAAACGTAAATCAGATCTAAACATGTTACCACCAATGTAAGTAAATGCGGCCTGATAAAAATTGAAAGATATTTCTTCGATTTTCTTACATGATATAGGCCTGCAAAGCAATTTATATCGGAGGAAAAATTTACTGCTCATTTTAATGGCTTACACATATCCAGCGATTACATACAGCACAACGCAGGTATTGGATATGCACAATATTTATTATCGCTTATTGAATGCTGGTTTACCATTTTAATGTTCTCTCCTTCGCAACAAGAAAAAATGTCCTTATCAGCAAGTCGCTTACTGTGGCCTAAAACTGTGTTCGGTCCATTTAACCACTCTGTAATCATCTTTTTTTTTTTTTTTTTTTTTTTGTGAGGAAAAATGGATTAGGCCTGTATGTATCGATTTAGACCTATAATCCAGCAACGATAAAAAAGACGCGTAGGTGCTAGGAATTCGATTTTATGGTGCGCGTGTAACACGTTTTTAAGAGTGATTTTTTAGTTTAAAAACTTTTGATGATGCTTATGCTTGATGAACGCGTTATGCACCGCAATCATTCCCAACGTTTTTAGTTTAGTGCGGTTGGTTGGTATTCCGGCAGAGAGTGCCCGAGAAATAGAAGTATAGGCGATCTGTGTAGGTAGACTGAGTTATGAGCATAAAAAGTTTAAAACGAGAAATCAGCTGATTTTATGAAAGCAGTCAGTTGCTTTAAATGCCTAAAGTTTCCAGCACGAAAAATATCGTATAAGTTGTTGTACAGGCTGAATATAGTGAAAGATTGTCTGGGGATGTCAAACTGCCTGCATTCAAAGATGAGATGTTCGGCAGACTCGGTGATGTTACATTCTTCACACAAATCAGTGGAGGCGGCTCTTATCATTTTCAAATATACCTTGTCATAGGTGTGATTACACATGAGTCTATGAAGCACTTTAAATTCCCGTGTTGTAAATTTTCCTTCTGGTAGAAGTCTGGGTATAAGGAACCGGTAGATTCTGTAAAAAAGCCGGTTGCTTTTTTCTCTAGCTAAGGTAT